>JAUFNR010000076.1:0-161506 GCA_031216915.1 Pictodentalium vernedei
ATTGAAGCCCCAAGCTCGTGTTCACCAAGATGTATATGTTTCAATAAGACCCTACCCATAGCCCAAAACCCACATTATGAAATGAACAAGGCAACTTCAAAAAAAAGTTAACTTTAACCTTTTGAACACTGGTGGTATCTTCCATTTCAGCAAGTGAAAGAGTCCATATTTATTATTTGGGGTTAGACCAATTAATATTTTCAATGTGCAGCCTTAGGGCTGCACGTTGAAAATATTGATCGGTCTACACTATGCATTTAAATTGTAGCCATCCTCCTTAATGCCATTTGGTGTAGCTTATGACCTGGCCAGGAAAATGGCTCTGGTATTCAAAGGGTTAACAATAACAAATTTAATGAACAAACCTCTCGTGTACCCCATGATGTCACAGGACAACAGAAAATCAGTAACTTAGACAAGAGGCCCCAAGGGGCCTGAGGGCGCACACCTGACATGGTAGCCTAAATAACAACCCAGAGAATTGATTTCAACAAGTTGCATCTGCTCCTCATAAGAAAAGCTTATACCAAATATTCAAAGATTCTGACCAGTGGATCTAAAAAAAAAAGAAGATTTGTAAAGAATATTCCTTATATTGAACTAAGTTATAATTTGGGCTCCCACAGGGACTTGGCTTTAACAAACTTGAATCTCACCCCACTAAGGATGCTGCACACCAAATATCAAACCATTCCGACTGCTGGATCTGAAGAAGAAGATTTTTAGAGAAATTTCCTCATTCTGAACTAAGTTACAATTCAAGCTCCCACAGTGAGTCCAAATATGGACCTAGGGACTTGGCTTGAACAAACTTGAATCTCACCCCCCTAAGCATGGTGCATACCCAATATCAAAAGATTCTGCCTGCTCGATCTTGAGAAGAAGATTTTCAAAGAAATTTGCCTGAAATGCACTAAGTTCGAATTCGAGCTTCTAGAGTGAGCCCAAATATGAATCTAGGGAGCCGATTTGAACAAACTTAAATCAGATCCACTCCACAATGTTGCATACCAAATATCAAAAGATTCTGCCTGCTGGATCTGGAGAAGAAGATTTTTTAAGAAATTTGCCTGAAATGCACTAAGTTCGAATTCGAGCTTCTATAATGAGCCCAAATATGAATCCAGGGGGCCGACTTGAACAAACTTGAATCAGTTCCACCCCACAATGTTCCATACCAAATATCAAAAGATTCTGCCTGCTGGATCTGGAGAAGAGGAGTTTTAAAGAAATTTGTCTGAAATGCACTAAGTTCGAATTCGGGCTTCTATAGTGAGCCCAAATATGAATCCAGCAGACCGATTTGAACAAACTTGAATCAGATCCACCCCACAATGCTGCATACCAAATATCAAAAGATTCTGCCTGCTGGATCTGGAGAAAAAGATTTTTAAAGAAATTTGCCTGAAATGCACTAAGTTCGAATTCGAGCTTCTATACTGAGCCCAAATATAAACCCAGGGGGCCGATTTGAACAAACTTGAATCAGATCCACCCCACAATGTTGCATGCCAAATATCAAAAGATTCTGCCTGCTCGATCTGGAGAAGAAGATTTTTTAAGAAATTTGCCTGAAATGCACTAAGTTCGAAATTGGGCTCCTATACAGAGCCCAAATATGAACCCAGGGGCCGATTTGAACAAACTTGAATCAGATCCACCCTACAATCTTGTATACCAAATATCAAAAGATTCTGCCCGCTGGATCTGGAGAAGAAGATTTTCAAAGAAATTTGCCTGAAATGCACTAAGTTCGAATTTGAGCTTCTATAGTGAGCCCAAATATGAATCTAGGGAGCCGATTTGAACAAACTTGAATCAGATCTACCTCACAATGTTGCATACCAAATATCAAAAGATTCATCCTGCTGGATCTGGAGAAGAAGATTTTTTAAGAAATTTGTCTGAAATGTACTAAGTTCGAATTCGAGCTTCTATACTGAGCTCAAATATAAACCCAGAGGGCCGATTTGAACAAACTTGAATCAGATCCACCCCACAATGTTGCATGCCAAATATCAAAAGATTCTGCCTGCTCGATCTGGAGAAGAAGAATTTTTAAGAAATTTGCCTGAAATGCACTAAGTTCGAATTCGGGCTTCTATAGTGAGCCCAAATATGATTTCAGGGAGCCGATTTGAACAAACTTAAATCAGATCCACCCCACAATGTTGCATACCAAATATCGAAAGATTCTGCCTGCTGGATCTGGAGAAGAAGACTTTTTAAGAGATTTGCCTGAAATACACTAAGTTCAAAATCGGGCTCTTATACTGAGCCCAAATATGAACCCAGGGGGCCGATTTGAACAAACATGAATCAGATCCACCCTACAATGTTGCATACCAAATATCAAAAGATTCTGCCTGCTGGATCTGGAGAAGAAGATTTTTTAATCTTTTTCCCATTGCCTACAGTGTTAAAAAGTGCTGACTCAGCACTTTTTCAAAGTCCTGAAAAAAGTACCTTGTGATCAAACCGATAGGGATTTTTTTAACCATTCTATTCTACTGGATAAAAGTAAGCTTTATACAAAATAAGAATTCTCTGTGCCGTGTAGTTTTGGAGATATGGCAGTTTTAAGGTTTTTCCTATTTTTAGCTCCCGAGGTTCCCACGGGGCAATGAGAAAATTTCTTTTTTTTGCATCAATCAACTACTTATGACCCATTATCATCTCATATCAAATTTGGTTCAAATCGACCTGACGGTTCTGAAAATAGAAATTGTAGGCGTGGCCAAAATTTTTGCCCCTCCCATAACGAAGGCAAATAATGCCCGACAAACTTCTCTTGAACAAACTTGAGTCTACACCTCAAAAAGAAGCTGCATAACAAATATCAAGTCTCTGCTATTGCTGGTTCTAGAGGAGAAGATTTTTTAAGAATTGGAGCATTTTTGCCCCATCCCTCTGCTCAATATGAGCGGAAACCTAATTTGACAAAAAATCAAAATGCCCTTATATAACCCCTACTCACATGAAATTTCATTAATATGAGGCCAGTGGTTTGGGAGAAAAAGGCCCAAACACCACCTTCACGACGGACGACCGACGAAAAGTGATCAGAAAAGCTCACCCTGACTTTCAGTTGAGGTTACTACCTCTCAGTTCAATTCATGAACAAGTTCATGATTTGATCTGAGATGGAGTAACCATGGCTTTTTAGCTGTGACGAGCAGCTCTATATGTGGCAATGTCGGTCTGTCACCAACAAGTTTTAAAAACACCATAACTCCTAAAATACCTGATGGAATGACACCATACTTGGTATGCAAGTGTATCTTCATGATGTCTACACCCTCTCAATTATGCCTGTCATTCGGATGATTTCTGTCACGTTTATGGCCTTGTCACCAACGAGTTTTCTGTCACCAAGGAGTTTTTTGTCACCAACGAGTTTTAAAACATCATTGGCATTGCACGAATCGTCGCAGCTTCAACAGTGCATTTTGTTATAAGTGGGATGTGAGTGTACATGTACATTCATAGAATGATCACAGGTCTTGAAAAATATGATTTTATAGGCAGTATACAATATCTCCTCCCATTGTTATCATCTTTTCAAATATTTCACTTGGTGATGTCAGACGATAACATTGGTATGCCACTGGAGCCATAAACACAGAAACAAGACGAACTGTCACAGTGCCAAATCTGCGATGATTCGTGCAACGACTTTGTTCTGTTTCAGGCCTGTGAAGCCATGACGGTTGACCGATTGCAACTAAAAGAGGACGTCCTCATCTCGACATTATACCATATAGTCATTCTACAAGGTTACAATGAAATCCCTTCACAAATACGACCTGTAGTCTGTACTAAAGTTTTTTTGGTTTTGGGCTCGGGAAGCCATCATGGTTGAATGATCACGACCAAATGGCTACATTGTCATCTGGGCATCATCTGGAGTGATCCTACAAAGTTACAATGAAATCCTTTCATAAATATGACCTGTAGACTGTGCTCAACGTTTTCAGTCTTCAGGCCCCTGAAGCAGTCACAGTTGACCAATCATGACCAAAAGGGGATGTCACCATCTAGGCATTATATGGAGTCAACCTCACAAGTTACACTGAAATCCTTCCATAAATACGACCTGTAGAGTATGCTAAAGGTTTTGGGGTTTTGGGCTCGAGAAGCCATGAAGGCCGAATGATTCGCGATCAAAAGGGACGTTCTGGTCTTGACATTATTTGGAGTCATCCTACCATGTTACAATGAAATCCCTTCATAAATATGACCTGTAGACTGTGCTAAAGGTTTTTGGGCTTCGGGCCCCTGTAACTGCCACAATTGCCCAATCATGTCCAAAAGGGGACGTTCACATCTAGACATTGTATGAAGTCAACCTACCATGTTACAATGAAATCCCTTCATAAATATGACCTGTAGACTGTGCTCAAGGTTTTCGAGCTTCGGGCACCTGTAGCTGTCACAGTTGACCAATCATGACCAAAAGGAGATGTCATCATCTAGGCATTAGATGGAGTCAACTTAACAAGTTACAATGAAATCCTTCCATAAATGCAGCCCATAGATAAAGGTTTTATGAAGTTAAATAAAAAAAATTTCTGCATGAAGTCACTCAAAATACTTCAAAATGAATTTTGGAGCAAAAGAAAAAATAATGCCTAATAGGCAGGGCAATAACTAACAATTTTCAATGGATAATGGTGGTCATCGAACTTGATATAGATATTGCTGCTGTAGAGACGTATACTAAAAAGAAATGAAATCTGTTAACTATTGTGCAAGTTATGCCATAAACAAAGTAGTTCAGACAGATGGCCAGACAGACTGACAGACAGGTGGATGGATGGAGCTCTGTGCTATATCCCTCCCTTGGGGGGGATAAAATGTAACAGAGTATGTGGTAGAAGCCTAATTTGAATTTTAGAGAAAGTAAGTTCGAAAACCATTTTGAATCGGGTTAAATTAATGCTAATATTATTTGAAACCACTGTGTACAGCTTCAGTAGACCTTGCACCAAATAAAAAACAATGACGTAACACAGTGTTTGAAGAATGAAATGAAGAATCTTGAAAAGCAAAACTTTAAGATGGGAATACTAAGTAAAACTGACTGCCAAAACAAACTAGAGTGATGTCACGCATGCAGCCCGACTGTCCCAGGAATGACAATGCTTAGATGCAAAATTGTCGGAGCCATTTTTTGTTAACAGTTTACCTAACGAATCTGCCATATCTGCACTCGTGATATACAAAATTTGCTATTCAAATTTTATTTTTTCATTTCTCTACTTCAAAACATACCTCATGACCTATTAATGGAACAAACTTGATGAGCTTGTTCCAATAAGGAGTAATAAGCCATGGTTAGAAGTAAATAATGAAAGTGTCAATGACACTGTAGCTCAACTTGTCAAGACATGTACATGTATAGTATGTGACACAGCAATGACAAACATTTAGGTAATGACCTGATAACAAAGGTACATATAAAGTATTGTAACGGCCTGTACATAAATACTGACCGCAGCCTGTAACAAATGTATAGGTAAAGTATTGTAAAGGTGGGTGACAGTCAGATGCTAAACTAGAAAAGAAATCTTTGAGTCCCAAAGTGGGTCTGACTGAACCCCAAAATATTTGTTCTCATAGCACAGTGATAACAAAGGCACCCCAAAACACACTCATTTCTGTCCCAAGGTGAAAACAAAGGTACCCAAGAAGTTTCGTGAAGATCAGTTCATAAATACGAGCTGTATAGAAGTTGTGACAAAAAACTGATTGGACCTAATTTCAGTACAAAATGTCCACTGGCAGCCATCTTGAATTTTGGACTGCACTCAGAAACACTTGTTCTCGTCCTAAGGTGATAGCAGAGGTACCCAAGAAGTTTCGTGAAGATCGGTTGATAAATACAGCCTCTAGCCCGAGCCGTATTGACATGTTTACTTACTTACCGGTGTGTAAGTAGCACTCAAAAATTCAAAGTTCATCTAATTTGCATAATTTCTGCACAAGAAAAAAACCCATATTATATGTGATGTATCCCATGGCACTAAACACAAAAAATTATTCAAATCAGAGCTTTCATGTGGAAGTTCTGCGCAAAAATCTGATTGCCCCTAATTTTAAACAAAATGGCTGCCAGCGGCCATCTTGAATTTTGGACCGCACCCAAAAACACTCGTTCTCGTCCCACGGTGATACCAAAGGTACCCAAGAAGTTTCGTAAAGATCGGTTCATAAATGCGGTCTCTAGCCCGAGCCGTATTGGCATTTGCACTGAGAGTGCTGAAAGTAACACTAAATACATCAAAGTTAGTCTAATTTGCATAATTTACGTACGAGAAAAAACCCCGTATTATATGTGATGTATCCCATGGTACTAAACATTCATACAAAAAATTATTCAAATCAGCGCTTTCATATGGAAGTTCTGTGCAAAAAACAGATTTCTGCATCGTCGGTACAAATTGGCGGCTGGCAGCCATCTTGAATTTTGGACCGGACCCAAAAACACTTGTTCTCATCCCACGGTCATAACAAAGGTACCCAAGAAGTTTCGTAAAGATCGGCTCATAAATACGGCCTCCAGCCGGAGCCGTATTGAATTGTTGACGGACAGACGTAAAGACGGACGACTGGCCATGGCATAAGCTCAAATTTGGCTTCGCCAAAGTTGAGCTAAAAAATGAAAAAATCTGATGTTTCAGAAAAATAATTTGTACTGTTGGCTCCAACTTGTGTTAGGTAAAGGATTAAATATGCAGGACATAAAGCAATGTTGGGCTATATGAGTCAATTTTCTTTTTTGCATGTAATAACTCCCAATTCTTCAAAATGCATTTTGGGAATAATTGCCTTAGTGACACGTGTGTGTGTGTGTGTGTGTGTGTGTGTGTGTGTGTGTGTGTGTGTTTGTCTTACCAACTTGACGAGGTAACTAGACAAAAGAGTTTGCGTGTTTCGCCTTACCGAGGTACAAAAGACAAAAGAAACCCTTTACCTCGGTTGTTTTCCCAGAACTGTACCGGCAAAACGAGGTTGAAACCGTTAGTCCACACAAAGGACAGACAATGGGGTACCTCGGTATGTAGGGAAAACAAGACTGTGTGTGTGTGTGCGTGTGTGTGTGTGAGTGTGTGTGTGTGTGTGAGGGTGTGTGTGTGTGTGTGTGAGGGTGTGTGTGTGAGTGTGTGTGTGAGTGGGAGGGGGAGGGGGGGGGAGTTGTGGAACATATATTGTAACCTGGTCTGTATTACTAGCTGGAAAATACACATATCAACTTTGGTTGAAAACAAATAATCCAAACTGGAGTAATCAGTTGGAAACCAAATGTTTGCAGACAGATGGACGGACGAAAGTCATGAGTATAGCCCTGACTATAGTAAGGCTAAAAATGCATTTTGTACCAAAGAAAAAATATTGCATGAATGGCCCTGGGTGAGGAGGAGGTGGGGTGAGGGTGAGGGGTGGGGGAGAGTGGGTGTGTGTTAGGGGATTCCATTTTTTTTCCACATGTGGTCAGTCTAAATCCTTCAGAATGCATTTTGAGCACAGAAAAAAAAAAATTTACCTAACTGGCACCGTGGGGGTGGCGGTGGGGGTGGGGGGTGTTTGTCTGGGTTTTTAAACACAAACTTGAACCAAAACTGTAAAACTGCATTTTTGACGAAAGAAAAAAAATGTGCCTAACTGGCCCCCCGGTGGGTGGGGTGGGGGGGGTTGGGGGTTATGTAAGTTTAAAAAAAGGTTACGCATGTAGTGACTGTAAATAGTTCAAAATGCATATTCGAGGAAAGAAAAAAAAAATGTCTAATTGGGGGAGGGGGCGGGGGGGAGGGGGGGATAATTTCTGTCTGGATTTTTAACCACAAACTTTAACAAAAAAAGCATTTTGACAAAAGGAAAAAAAAGGTTCTGCATGTAGTGATTGTAAATAGTTCAAAATGCATATTGGAGGAAATAAAAAAAAAATAAAATGCCTAATTGGGGGCGGGAGGGGGGGGGGGGGGCAGTGGTGCTTGTCTGGGTTTTTAACCAAAACTGTAAACAAGCGTTTTTGATGAAAGGAAAAAAAAAGTGCCTAATTGGCCAGGGGGGTGGGGGGGGGGGGAGGGTATGTAAGTTTAAAAAAAGGTTCTGCATGTAGTGACTGTAAATAGTTCAAAATGCATATTGGAGAAAAGTAGAAATAAAAAGCCTAATTGGGGGTGGGGGGGGGGGGGGTGGTAGGGGATGGTGGTGGTGGTGTTTGTTTGGGTTTTTAACTGCAAACTTGGAGTCACCCTACCCTGCTACAATGAAATCCTTTCATAATTATGGCCTGCGGAATATTCTAAAGGTTTTCGGGCTTTGGGCCTCTGTTGCCGTCACAGTTGCCCAAAAGGGGACCTTCTCATCTAGACATTATATGAAGTCAACCTATCACGTTACAATTGAAATTCCTCCATAAATATGACCTGTTGACTGTGCTAAAGGTATTTGGGCTTTGGGCCCCTGTTGCCATCACAGTTGCCCAAAAGGGGACGTTCTCATGTAGACATTGTATGAAGTCAACCTATTAAGTTACAATGAAATCCCTCCATAAATATGACGTGTAGACTGTGCCAAAGGTTTTCGAGCTTCGGGCTTGGGCAGCCATCATGGTTGAATGATCGCAACCAAAAGGGGACATTCTCATCTGGGCATCATGTGGATTGATCCTACGAAGTTACAATGAAATCCCTTCATAAATATGACTGTAGACTGTGCTGGAGGTTTTTTGGTTTCGGGCACCTGTAGCCGTCAAAGTTGCCCAATCACGTCCAAAAGGGGACTTTCTCATGTTGACATTATATGATGTCAACCTATCAAGTTACAATGAAATCCCTCCATAAATATGACCTGTAGACTGTGCCAAAGGTTTTCGGGTTTTGGGCTCGGGCAGTTGTGACGGTTGAAAGATCACGCCCAAATGGGGAAATTCTCATGTAGACATCATACGGAGTCATCGTATCAAGTTACAATGAAATGCATCCATATTAAACATGACCTGCAGACTGTGCTAAAAGTTTTTGGGTTTCGGGCTTGGGCAGCCATCACAGTTGACAGATCATGCCCAAACGAGGCTGTTCTCATATAGGCATTATACATAGGCATTCTATGAAGTTGCAATGAAATCCCTTCATAAATACAACCTGTAGACTGTGCTAATGGTTTTCGGGTTTTGGGCTCGGGCAGCCATACCGGTTGACCGATCACGACCAACAGGGGACGTTCTCATGAGGACATGACCTAAAACCTGCATATGAAATTTTCGTGACGATCAGACAAGAACTACCAGGTATAGCCTGTACTTGAAGGTTGAATAAAAAAAACTTTAACCAAAACTCCAAATGTCAACTTAACAGAAAAAAAAAAAAAAAAAAAAAAAATCCCACTTTACCTTCAGTAAAAAACTTTTAACCACAAACTTTAACCAAAAATTCTAAATGTTAACAGACGGACAGACGGACGGACAGAAGTAATTACTATACCCCTTACTGTAAACAGTCGGGCTAAAAAGGGTTAAATACTATTAAATATTTCACAAAACCGATAAAAGAAATCAATGATGTAAAATTAAGTAAATGCAATCATTAAGTTGTATTGACCATGCAAGGATTAAAGAAAGAAAGTAATGAGAATGATGCAATCAATAGTAATTAATTTGAAAGAATAAAAACTTTAACCTTGACTAAAAAACATTAACCACAAACTTTAACCAAAACTCTAAATGTTAACAGATGGACGGACAGACAGATGAAAGTCATGACTATAGCCCCAAACTGTAAACAGTTGGGCTAAAAAAGCATGTATTGCTCACCATGCTGTTATGTTAAAGTTTCACCAAATAACCCTTGAATCAATGATCTTCAATTTTGCTATTTCACTTATAACTTACCAAGTTCAAGTTTGTCAAGCTGAGCTACAGTGTCATTGACATTTTCATTATTACCTGGTAAACGCATGCATGGACATCACTGCCAACATGTGGATTACGTACGACCAGCCCACGATGACTATAGTATATCAATTCTAACCCTGAAGCCCATAATGCCTGTATCAACAATCACTGTCCAAAATTAAATTACATGGACATAAAATCTACAAACTTTGAAAGCATATTGGTGCCAACATGTATAAAATGAAAGTGTCAATGACACTATAGCTCAACTTGACAAACTTGAACTTGGTAAGTTATAAGTGAAATGGCAAAATTGAAGTTCACTGGTACCAATGTTTTTTGGTGAAATTTCAACATAACAGCATTGTGTGTGCTCGTCTGAGTAATCCATGCATTTTTAAATGTAAACTGTAAGACTGGCTAAAGGAAGAATGCTGAAACATAAATGCATTAAGTTCAGAGGTTATTGTAAATGGCAACTTTTTTCACAGACATGAATGCTAATCAATAGCTCTTATCTAAAGGTCTGGCCTAATGAGCACACCAAGTTCAAAAACAATCCCCGGATAAATGTGGCCTGTAGGCCATGTCAAAGAAGAATGTTGATGCACAAATGCAATAAATTCAAAGATTGTTGCTAACAGCAACAGCTTTTGATGGAAATGAAAAGAAAATCGATAGCTCCTACCTTGTCACCCTGCATAAGCATACAAAGTTTCAAAACAACCTGATAATGAATGCTCCCGCTGAGGCATGCCAAAGGAATAGGTTAATGCACAACAGCATTAAGTTTGAAGGTCATTGCTTGTGGCAATGTTTTTCTCTCTCTTTTTTTATGGAAATTCATAAATATTCCCTGCAAAGAGTGCAAAAGGGAGAAGTTGCTGCACAAATGCAGAAAGTTCAAAGGTTATGAAATTCACAAAAGGGGAGCATGGTGACTCTGTGGTTTTATAGCACTGGACTTCACACTTAAAGGTTCACCGTTCTATGCACACATGGGGGCATGGTGGCACGCACTGTGTACTAAGGCATAGTGCACGTCAATTATGCACTTGTCTTTAACCAATGCTAACCCTGATTGAGTGGATTTAGTATGCTGAGGAGTCTGACAGTTGCTTGCCACTGCTCGGTGGATCTCTCCAGGTACTCAAACTTCCTTCACCTGTACAACTGTATGACAAGAGGTGACCCTGGCTGTCAAAAGTGTCATTAAACACCAATCAATAACTTGAATGTGATGACATAGATAAGAAGGAAGGGATTACGAAACATAGGCTTTCTTTCGAGTACTATAGATAACTAAATACATTTCAACTTCGACATGACATGACAATTGGAGTGTTGCATCATAGAAAATATATTTTTCACTTGCATGAACTTGAACATGACAACATAACAATTGGAGGTGTTGTAACATGAAAAAAAGTCTGGTAGGATCACCGATCCAATGTCGAGTTGTAACAGCACAAAAGTGGGTTTAATCATCAACTTATTGTACAGAAACCAGTCGTTTACAATTAACTATGTGAAGGGTCACTGGGACCTTGACCTTTGACCTAGTGATTCCAAAAAAAATAGGGCTCTTTCTTGCACCAATGCCAACCTACCTATGAAGTTTCATGAATGTGGGTGGAGCTATTGTCAAATTATCATCTGGAAACCAACGGTTTACGATTTATCATGTTCAAGGTCACTGTGACCTTGACCTTCCACCTAGTGAGTCCAAAATAAATAGAGGTCTTCCATTCACCTAGGCCAACCAACATATAAAGTTTCATGGATGTGGGTCAAACCATTATCAAGTTATCATCCGGAAACCAATTGTTTAGGATTTACAATGTTGAAGGTCACTGTTACCTTGACCTTTTGCCTTGTGAGTATAAAATAAATAGAGTTCTCCTCTCACTCATGCCAACCTCCCTATTAAGTTTCATGTAAATGGGTCAAACCATTATAAAGTTATCATCCTGAAACCATTTGTTTTGATTTATCATGTTCAGGGTTACTGTGACCATGACCTTTTACCTATAGAGTCCAAAATAAATAGGGTTCTTCCTCTCAAGAAGGCCAACCTACATAAGAAGTTTCATGAATGTGGGCTGAATCATAGACAAGTTGTCATCCGGAAACAACTGTTTACGATTTACTATGTTCAAGGTCACTGTGATCTTGACTTTGACGTAGAGAGTCCCAAATAAATAGGGTTCTTCCTCTCTCTGATGCCAACCTACCTACGAAGTTTCATGAATGTGGGTTGAAACATTATCAAGTTATCATCCAGAAACTAATTGTTTATGCCCACCTGCCTGCGCAACCACCCACCTGCCCGCCATTCATCAAACTATAACTCGAGTTTGACTTCGTCACAAGTCGACAAAAAAGGCTCTGCTGCAAACACAACACCTGAATAATTTTTCACCCATGTGAATTCTTTGATGTATTCTGAATTTTTGGGACCTATTCTAAGACCTTAGTTACAAATCTCACATTTGAATAGTTTTTGACCTGGGTGAAGTCTTTGATGTGATGTGAAATTGGAATTCTGAACCAAATTGTTACAAACATCAAACTTAACTGGTCTTCCACCAGTATAGATGCTTTGATGACAAGTGAGATTAAGCTCAAAACTGAAGACTTTGTCACAAATCATAAATGTGAATGGATGTTGCCTGCATTAATACCTTGATGACAGATGAGAGCCTTTTTTCAAAATAAAATCTTTGTTACAAATGTAAGAACTGAATGATTTTTCACCTGTGCAAATTTTTTGATGTCCTGTGAATTCAGGAAGCCCGGTTCTGTTTAACAACCTTCGATACAACCTTATATTTGAGTGCTTTTTTTCACATGAGTAAAATTTTATATGCTGCTTAGTTAAGTTCTGTGGTGGACACTAAATCCTTTGTGACCAATCTCACATTTCAATAGTTTTTCACCCTTTTGAGGGAGGTTCTATATACCTAGGTAGGTTTGGGGGAGGCTGTTTCACCAATTCTTTTGTGAAAAATCTCAAGATCAAAGTTCTGAATAAAGTCTTTGTTACAAAACTTTACACTGGAATGGTTTTTCACCTGTGTGAACTTTCATATGCATGGTGAGATCACGGGCCCTATTAAAACCTTTACTACAAATTTCACATATCAATGATTTTTCACCCGTATGAATTCTCTGATGAACCGTGAGATTAGACTTCTGATTGAAAGCCTTGTTACAAAACTCACACTTGAATAGTTTTTCACCTGTGTGAATTCTTTGATGTCTTGCGAGATCGCTCTTAAAAATAAAACCTTTTTTACAAATCTCACATTTTAATTGTTTTTCTCCTGTGTGAACTTTTATATGCCTGGAGAGCTGATAGGATCTATTAAAAACTTTGTTACAAATCTCACACTTGAATGGTTTTTCACCAGTGTGGATGATTAGATGACGAGTGAGAGTATGCTTGTCACTAAACATTTTGCTGCAAACCTCACACTTAAATGGTTTTTCACCTGTGTGAACATACATATGCTTGGTGAGATCACGGGCACTATTAAAACCGTTATTACAAATTTCACATATCAATGATTTTTCACCCGTATGAATTCTCTGATGAACCGTGAGATTAGACTTCTGAGTGAAACCCTTGTTACAAAACTCACACTTGAATAGTTTTTCACCTGTGTGAATTCTTTGATGTCTTGCGAGATCGCTCTTAAAAATAAAACCTTTTTTACAAATCTCACATTTTAATTGTTTTTCCCCTGTGTGAACTTTTATATGCCTGGTGAGCTGATTGGATCTATTGAAAACTTTGTTACAAATCTCACACTTGAAAGGTTTTTCACCAGTGTGGATGATTAGATGACGAGTGAGGGTATGCTTGTCACTAAACATTTTGCTGCAAACCTCACACTCAAATGGTTTTTCTCCTGTATGAACTTTCATATGCCTGGTGAGATTCTGGGTCGCATTAAAGTGTTTGTTACAAATCTGACATTTGAATGGTTTTTCACCTTTGTGAATTCTTTGATGTCTTATGAAAATGGAGTTAAAAATAAAATGTTTGTTACAAATCTCACATTTGAATGGTTTTTCACCAGTATGGATGCTTAGATGACGAGTGAGGGTCTCCTTCAGACTGAACACTTTATAACAAATCTGACATTTGAATAGTTTTTCACCAGCATTAATTCGTTGCTGTGATTTAACTTCATAGTTTTTTACAATACCATCGTTACAAACCTCACACTTGAATGGTTTTTCACCAGTATGAATACTCGGATGACGAGTGAGAGTCTGCTTCTGATGAAAGATTCTGTTACAAAACTTGCATTCAAATGACTTTTCACCATTGTGAATTCTTTGATGCTCTTTGAGAGCACAATTCTGAATAAAACCTTTCTCACAGATATCACATTTGAATGGTGTTTCACCCATATGAATTCTTTGATGTTTTCTGAGAGCATGGTTCTGAATAAAACTTTTGTTACAAAACTCACATCTGAGTGGGTTTCCACGACTGTGCAGAATTATGTGATTATGAAGTGATTGCTTTGAAGCAAAGGTTTTGTCACAAAAACCACAACTGAATGGATTTACTCCAAGGTGTGATTGTATGTGAATTCTGAGATAGTTTTTACTTGTGAAACATTTGTTACAAATATCACACTTGACTGACTGTTCACCTGTGTGAACTTTGAGATGACGATTAAGATAATGCTTTGAGATAAAGGCTTTGCCACAAACACCACAAATAAATGGTTTTTCACCACTGTGCAGAATTAAGTGATTGTTGAGTGATTGCTTTGAAGCAAAAGCTTTGTCACAAACACGACAATTGAATGGATTTAAACTTGCATGTGATCGTACATGAATTCCAAGAGAGCTTTTACTACTGAAGCCTGTGTTACAAATATCACACTTGAATGAGTTTTCATCTGTTTCTTGAGAAACAGCAATCTGAGTGATCTTCACAGTCATCAAAGTTGGCTGTAGATTCACGTTCTTGTGTTCTGTCATATCAACATGTATGAAGCATCTATTAACGGGCCGATTATAACCAGTGAGTGAAGTAGATTAATGCTGAAACCTTCTCTTTGATGGAATAAAATATCTATTTTCACTTAATTCCTCGATATTCTTGTTTCTATTCTGTTCATTCGAAATGAGAACTGCAAAATTTGTATCCATTTCAGATACAAAGTGGTGACCTCAGTGTTTCATCAGCAAAGCTTCTAGTTGATGAAAGCCCCCATCAATATATATCTTCCCATTCCATTTATTTGTAAATTTCTGAAACATAAAATATAGATACAATTTATTGATGTGCTGCTTTGATAAATGTAGTGTGCATGATTTTGAATTATGAATAACAAAAGGCTCAAAGTGTGCCTAATGCACTTAACTGTGATCAACAGAACTGATGTGATGCTAGGGCTGCACTGTATTCAGATTTTAGAACCGGTGACGGTATTTAAAACAATACCGCGGTATACCGGTATACTGTGAAAGGGTTCAGATTGAAAACAAAATAAAACTGAAATACATGTACCTCCTTACTTTTCTGAAAGTGCTTGATAAATGTTATGTACAAGGTCCCAGGTGAAAAACAACTCATGTAATTCGGTACATTCCAAGTTTTGAGTTTACTTTGGATGTAAAAGAATTTTGAATTTCATTAATTCGTTGTTTGTCAGCAATCTGACACAAAAATGTTTCAAATCACACATATTCACAATTGCGAAATGTGCAACAATTTTTGTCAAATACCACAGACGTGTGATGCCATCACTGGGAGAAAACATTGTCAGCTGGTGATTGACACCTGCAGACTATCATGAAACTGAAGGATGATCACATCTTGGAGCGCGTGCTTAATATCAACAGACTGACTGGCCTCTCATGTGACAGACGACATTGTCATCTGAGAAAGTTTACCTCTAGAAGATAGAAGGGGAGGAGCTACTCCTGGTTCGTTGTGTAACCAGGCCCTCGAAATTCCATCAACTGGACACCCGTTGTTTTGATAAAAAAGTTTTGTTTGCCACTGTTTTTCATGAAGCCACACATACTCAATTAACACAATGTGACAATTGATTGACTGGCTCAGTAATTAAACGCTTATCAGTCAAGAGAAGTTGACCATGTTTTTACAGGAATTAAATTGACAAAGACTAATTTACTTTATCCCAGATTCAGATGAAAGCCAGTAAACCCATAGTTTTATGGCTTATTTTCGTATTAAACAATAGGTTCAATAACTTTGTAGACATGGATTATTGTCGTCTTCCATTCAAATCACTCATTTTCCCAGAGCAGTAAGTGATACTTCTATCTTTTGCTCCAAAAATATCTTTTTTATTCATGATATCCCTTGCATTTAATATGAGTTTGCCATATTTTTGCACATTATTTATATTTTTATTTCAAGAAAACGCGAATTTCAAATCATAATACCGGACCCCAAAATTGTATACCATTACTCACGGTATACCAGTATTCATTTTTGATGGATGGTTTTGAAGCGGTGACGATTTCAATACCGGTACCAACTGGTATACCATAATACCATGCAGCCCTATGTGATGCCATGCATATGTGCAATTTTGGAGTGTGGCAATGTCTGTTGCCTAATACTCAAGAATGTTAAGTACATATCTTGATGTAAATGGTTTTTATTTTCATGTTGCAGCTGGTCAGTGATTACAGTGTTTTTTTGATTTTATAAATTATTGTGATGAATTGGCAGTAACAAGGTCTGAGGCTTGCGGCTTGGAGCTTACATGTATGTTGAACAAACGCTCTGAGCCACAAATCTCAGACCATGTTACCGTCAACTCATCACAATAACGTACATGTTCAAATAAGACACTACCCATCGCCCAAAACCTAAATTGCGAAACATGCAAGACTTATTTACTAAACTTGTGATCATTAAAAGTTGCCATCTGCAAGGCAAATTTTAATGAACACAGGTTTAGTAAATAAATCTTGTGTACCCACAACGGCACTGGATAAATCTAATATATAAATGTGAATCTATCTATCTATCTTTGTTCTGGGTGAACTCCTCCGTTTCTCGACCGATCGATCTCAAATTTTGTAATTCATTCCCGCGAGTAACATAGGGTGGGTGCCATACTCGTGCGGGGTAATGTTGAAACAGGTGATCTTGACCTTTTATTTTGAAAACGGCTGGGCCGATCGGGTTAAAATTTCATATGTGCGGGTATATTGGCTCATCAATCATTTTGACTTTATCGGGGTGCCGGTTCAGGGTGACCTTGACCTTGAAATTGGTGACGTTGACCTTCTATCGATCATATCTGAGGGTATATTGATATAACCATCTTATCCCGTGCAACGCCGGGTATCACCCAATAGTAATTAATAAACCAGATAAACTCATTCCATCTTAGTTCAAACTGTAAATCGGTTTGTGATTTAAATAACACTTTACCCGGAACACCATCTGCTGTACATTTGAAAAATCCAGAAACATGAAGCCGAGTGCTAGTCACTCCATTGATGCAGCAATTATGAAATGGACAGCATCATTTCAAATATTTTGTGTGATGTCAGATGGTAACATTTGCTACTGGAACCGTAAACATAAAAGAAACTGTGCCAGCTCTCATCCAAGTGTGGATTTAAACTCTTATTGGAACATATTATTATGACTACATTTCTAAAAACATTGATGGCACTAGACCCTCAAATGTCAGCAATGCTGTGTGTCCCCCATGTATATAGATGAAACCCCAGTGTGACCTGTCATAATATATTCATTTTATGGCTCTATCTCCATGTTTTACGAAATGTGTTTTGGACATACAACAAATTTCACACTGAAAGTTTCTTATTTGATGCTAGATATTGTGCATGCAAAAAGAACTAGACCTATCACTGAAGGTGATTAATACCCCCACTTCTGGCTTACTGGAATGCACCTCTGAATGTTGAGCTTGAAAAAACAATAATAAATCCAAGTTCAAGTGAGATAACTTGGTTAAAATTATTGCAGGTCACTAGTTTTGGAATATGCATATGCCCACTTTTTAGTCATAATGTCTGCAATGGTTGATCAAAATTGGTTCATTAATGAAAGAGGTGTTCCACACACAAAAATCTCATGTACAAATCAATGTTAAATCTTCTAAGTTGAAGGGGAGTAACCTCTCAAAAAAATCACCACAGATGGATAATTTGGAAATATGTGCATGTTCACTCATTAGTGGCTGTGTTTAAGAAGTTTCATTGAAATTGGTTCAATAATGTAGGAAGAGTTGCACACACGACAAGCACATTTGAAAATCCATAATAAACCTAAGTTCATGAGGGACAACCTGTGCAAAATTTTAAAATATGCATATATCAACTTAGTTTAAACAATATTTATTGGAAAGTTTGTTACTTGTATACATTACATAGCAGATAATAAGAAAGGTACAACACAAAATGCACAATAGTACACAAGATAACAAAGATGAAAGTGTCAATGACACTGTAGCTTGTGTGTTGTGTTTGATGAAAAGGATAATGTTCAATCTTTATGAAAGGATTATGAAATAAGACAAGAATTGTGATAATTGGGAATATGTTCATTTCTGTTCCCTGTGTGCTATGTTTATGATAAAAATAATATGAGGTGTACACTGTACTAAAGAGCTGAGGGGTGGGTTAATATGACCTCACAGTTAATGTATGTGGCCCTCACAGTTAACGTATATCAACAAAAGTTACCAAGTTCAGTGAAATTATTCCAAAACGAGTTATCCTATCAAGTTACATTAAAATCCCCTCATAAATATGGCCTGTAGACTGTACTAAAGGTTTTCAGGCTTCGGGCCCATGTAGCCGTCAGTTTCCCAATTGCATCCAAAGGGGACGTTCTCATGTAGACATTATATGAAGTCAATCTACCAAGTTACAATGAAATCCCTTAATAAATATGACCTGTAGACTGTGCTAAAGGTTTTGGGGCTTTGGCAGCCATCATGGTTGAATGATCGCAACCAAAAGGGGTCATTCTCATCTGGACACTATTTGGAGTCATCCTACCAAGCTACAATGAAATCCCTTCATAATTATGACCTGTAGACTGTTCTAAAGGTTTTCAGGCTTTGGGACCCTGAAGCCATCACAGTTGCCCAATCGTGTCCAAAAGGGGATGTTCTCATTTAGACATTATATGAAGTCAACCTACCAAGTTACAATGAAATCCCTTCATAAATATGACCTGTAGACTGTGCTAAAGGTTTTCAGGCTTCGGGCTCGGGCAGCCATCATGGTTGAATGATCGCAACCAAAGGGGACAATCTCATCTGGGCATCATCTGGAGAGATCCTGCGAAGTTACAATGAAATCCCTTCATAAATATGACCTGTAGACTGTACTCAAGGTTTTCGGGCTTTGGGCACCTGTAGTCATCACAGCTGACCAATCACGACCAAAAGGGGATGTCATCATCTAGGCATTATATGGAGTCAACCTTACAGGTTACAATGAAATCCTTCTATAAATATAACCTTTTGCCTATGCTAAAGGTTTTTGGGCTCGGGCACCCATCAAGGCTAAATGATCATGGCCAAAATGGGACATTCTCATCTAGACATTATTTGGAGTCATCCTACCAAGTTACAATGAAATCCCCTCATAAATATGACCTGTAGACTGTGCTAAAGGTTTTCGGGCTTCGGGCACCTTTAGCTGTCACAGTAGCCCAATCATGTCCAAAAGGGGACATTCTCATCTAGACATTATATGAAGTTAACCTACCAAGTTACAATGAAATCCCTTCATAAATATGACCTGTAGACTGTGCTAAAGGTTTTCGGGCTTCGGGCTCAGGCAGCCATCATGGCTGAATGATCGCAACCATAGGGGACAATCTCATCTGGGCATCATCTGGAGTGATCCTAAGAAGTTACAATGAACTCCCTTCATAAATATGACCTGTAGACTGTGCTCAAGGTTTTTGGGCTTCGGGCACTAGTAGCCACCACAACTGACCAATCACGACCAAAAGGGGATGTCATCATCTAGGCATTACATGGAGTCAACCTAACAGGTTACAATAAAGTCCTTCCATAAATATGACCTTTTGCCTATGCTAAAGGTTTTTGGGCTTGGGCACCCATCAAGGCTGCATGATCGCGATCAAAATGTGACGTTCTCATCTAGACATTATTTGGAGTCATCCTACCAAGTTACAATGAAATCCCTTCATAAATATGACCCTCTAGACTGTGCTAAAGGTTTTCGAGCTTTGGGCCCCTGTAGCCGTCACAGTTGCCCAATCATGCCCAAAAGGTGACTTTCTCATCTAGACATTGTATGAAGTCAACCCACCAAGTTACAATGAAATTCCTCAATAAATATGACCTGTAGACTGTGCTAAAGGTTTTCGGGTTTTGGGCTCGGGCAGTCGTCACGGTTGGCAGATCATGCCCAAATGGGGAAATTCTCATCTAGACATCATAAGGAGTCATCCTACTAAGTTACAATGAAATCTCTCCACATTAAACATGACCTGCAGACTGTGCTAAAAGTTTTTGGGTTTCGGGCTTGGGCAGCCATCACGGTTGATAGATCATGCCCAAAAGGGGACGTTCTCATCTAGGCATTATACAGAGGCATCCTACCAAGTTATAATGAAATCCCTTCATAAATACGACCTGTAGACTGTGCTAATGGTTTTCGGGTTTTGGGGTCGGGCAGCCATACCGGTTGCCCGATCGCGACCAAAAGGGGACGTTCTCATCTAGACATGACTCCAAACCTGCATATGGAATTTCATGACGATCAGACAAGAACTGCGGGGTGTAGCCCGTGCTAAAGGAAAATGTGAACAGACGTCACAGACTCACAGACTAACAGACTAACAGACTTCCGCACGCATGATGGCAATAGCTTATCTTGACTATGTCAAGTTAAGCTAATGAACAAATAGATGGGTTACAATGTAAAGAAGGGATTCGACAAAAAGCTGACAGCTTATGTAAGTCATCTCCCTAGCTAGTTCATTAATTCACTCTGGCAGGTGGTATCAGTTAGTAGGTAAACTCGCACATTGTCACCCCACCCGCCTCCTGTAACCTCCTTCCCCGCATGGATAAAGGGATGACAGTTACAAAAAGGATTTCTTTGGGCATAGACAAATTTATGCCCTCAGAGACAGCCCATCACCCCCATTGGAATGCGCTTGATGTGATCGCTCCAACGGGGGGAGGGGGGGGGGGTCATAAGACAAGTCTCCGAGACCAATACTGAAAACAGAATAAAATATAGGTGGCGAGCTTTATTAATAGCACTGATCGTACTGACCATCACGTGCAGTAAGGGTGGGCAGGGGCAGACCACCGGGCAACGATATGCAAGCGTGTTTGGACTACAACGGGAATGGAATAAGACAGATTTGAAAGGAAAGAGGAAAAAAAAGAAAAGTGAAAAAAAAGAACCAGATGAAAGAAAAAAAGAGAGTAGGCCAGTTAGAATACATGATGTATTAACTACACTCGAAGAATGCTTAAGTGAGTAGGTTAAATCATTCAATTCATTTAGTAAAGAGTAATGAATAAAGTCTAGGAATAGAGTCCACGAATAGAGTCGACGAATAGAGTAAAGGAGTCAAGGTGGAGTTGGGCTGCAGTGAAATTTGACAGGTGTGGAGGGAAATATTAATGTCGCTGTGCTAGTTTGGTACTGTTATCATTAAGTAAAATTGAATGGGCCATTGTTCTGTTACACGTAAGTCAATCACTGGAATCGCTTACTCGATAAGATGAAGTCATGTACCACTTCAAAGATAAGGCGATTGTCTTCGTCATTCAGGAATTCTGAACCAAATAAAAGTGAGGATGTGGCTGCCTCAAAAGGGAGAAGATTGATGGTATAATTCCGTACTTCTGAGAAGATTGGACAGTGAAGAAGAAAATGATCAGGAGTCTCGTGCTCGCCACACTGACATAGAGGGCTTGGTGATAGATGATTATCGTATAGGTGGGAATTGAGGTTACTGCACCCTAGTCGTAGCCTACAATGATATATTTGAGCTGCACAAGATTTTGCATTACTGTAAAACCATGGAGGTCGATGGTTTCCCTTATTTAGGAAAGTCTTGAAATTAATCAGTGACGAGTTCTCGCAGACAGGCAGGGGCAAATTATTCCATTGGTCAGTAATGCTAGGGATGAAGGAAGACTTGTACAATTAGGTCCGACAAAAAGGAAATCGGTGGTTTTGATTTGATCGGAGACTGAGTGACAAAAGAGTCGAAGAGGCAGGCGGTGGGACCTTATTGGATAGGTAAGGAGGTAACACGCGATGATACATTTTAATGAACTGAATTAGCTTGTGTTTGCGACGTCTTGCTTGCAATGGGTCCCATTGCGTTTCACGATAAAGCAAAGTCTTACTGTCACTAACAGACTACAGTTGCCCCTGTAATGATTCTAGCTGCTGCAATTTGTATTTTTTTCAGTTACGCCAATTTGGTTTCAGAGCAGTTATTGCAAACAGTATCCGAATATTCAATAAGTGGCCTAATAAAGGCAAAGTATATTTTTTCTAAAACACTACGATCCAGATTAAATTTGTGCCTCCTCAGCAAGTTCAAACGGCACCAGGCTTTAGCGCAAATATGGTCGATGTGGTCGTTCCATGTACATGTACTATTCAGTAGGACTCCTAAATGTTTATGGTTGGACACTTCAGATATCTGAGAATCGCCTAAAAATAAGGGTGGATGGGTGCTACTTTTACGCGAAATTAGCATACTCTCTGTTTTATTGGGATTGAACTCAACCAGCCATGTTTTATCCCAATGTTCAATTGTGGCTAAATCGTGATTGATTATGGTCGAGGCTTGATCGGGGTCCTCTATAATGAGATATAAGGAAGTATCATCTGCAAAGAGGCGTATACTGCTAAGCAGGTTATCGGTTATGTCATTAATGTAAATGAGGAACAGAAGGGGGCCGAGAATCGACCCTTGGGGAACACCGGCATTGATGGGTCTCCACGGAGATGCCTCTGACGCTACCACAACACGTTGCAACCTATCTGCAAGATACGATTTTAAAAACAACAGGAGTTCTCCAGAAAACGCCAATGCTCTCCAGCTTGTAGATAAGACCAGTATGCCATACTTTGTCAAAGGCCTTACTTACATCACAGAACACTACCCCAACTTCTTTGCCTTCATCGAGTACGCGGCAGAATTCATCATAAATGTCAGTCAGTTGGAGGACAGTTGAGTCGCCAGGTCGAAAACCTGACTGAAATTGACTGAGGACATTATTTTCAATCAGAAACGCCCACGGGCGTTTAAATACACATTTTTCGAAAATTTTGCCAACACAACTGATCAGGGATATTGGGCGATAATTAACAACAGAATTAGAGGGTTGCTTTTTCAATACTGGGGAGACGTTTACCTTTTTCCACAGTGACAGAAAGTATGAGTTGTTCATCAGTATGTTAAATAAGATTGAAAGTGGCTCACATAAAGAGGTTTTACATTCTTTAAGAAGACGCAGGCTTATCAGATCTGGGCCAGACGCCTTGGACACTTTTATCGACTTCATGGCAGTATATACTTCGCTACAATGGAGGGTGATACTATCAATACTTTCAGAAGCACGGACCGGTGGGTCAGGCAGGGAAGCATTCGAATCGTCAACTGTTGAGATAGAACTGAAATATTCGTTGAACACTTCCGCTTTCTCAGCACTTGATGAGTATATTTTGTTTAAGTGGATGAGAGTGGGAATTTCTACTGTATTACTGCTACCGATAAATGATTTTAAGGTCTTCCACCACCGTGATGGTGGGGTTTCATTGCTCCTTAGAGTGGACTGGATTTTGGACATATATAATGCTTTGGCCTTCCTAACAGCCGACACAACTTCGTTCCGTTTCAGTTTATATTTTACCCAAGCATGTGGAAGATCGGTGCGTTTAGCAATGCGATACAAACGTTTTCTCTGTCTAATCAGTAATCTTATTTTGTTATGCATCCATTTAGGTTGGTCTATTCGCGTGGTAATAAATTTGTTGGGTATGTGGATGGATGCAGTATTGAGTATTTTCATTTTTGTCAGTGAAATCAGAAACTATAGTATCGAGACATGGATTATCAAATAGAGAGTCCCATTCAGTGTTAGAAAAAACATCATTCAATGCTTCATAATTACACTGAGAATAGAGCCATATCCTTCTTTTAAATGAGAGAGGTGGTGATTTTAAAAATTTGACTTCGACTGAAATTGGACAGTGGTAACGAATCATGTCTGGTATAATTGGTTCCAGGCCCTCACAAGTTTTCATGTGGATTGTGTCGCTGAGAGCAAAGAGGTCCAGTATCGAAGCCGACGACTCGGTGAAACATGTTAGCTCACTCACAACCTGTCTTAAATTGAAATAATGTAAAATTTCAGAAAACCCGCTTCTTGAGGGAACCACTTGATTGTCATTGAAGTCACCTGTAACAATTAAGTCGACAATTGACGTGTCTCTGGCTTTTACAATGGATGCTGATATGGCTTCCCATACATCGGGAGGACTGTTGGGTGTCCGGTAAAATACCCCCAACAAAAACGATCTATTCTGTTTTGTATATACTTCTGCCCATTGGCACTCTGTATCCAACGTACGTAGGTCCAGTCTTGGTCGAAATGATATACCGTCTTTAATGTAAATTGCGACTCCCACCTCCCCTTGTCATGCAGTTAAATCTCAATGGTTCTTGAAACCCATGGAGAAGGAGATCGGATGTGGGGTCATTGCCACTCAGCCATGTCTCAGACAATACCACGACGTCAAATTGTGCGACTTCACATTGAACGATATCTAGTTTGGGTTTTAGACTCTGGATCTTAAGATGGACTATTTTCAATGTATTCTGTTCGTGATCCGAGTTAAACGAATTTGGGCCAGGGTTAGTTTCGATGTCGCCGGACAATAATAATGTTAGGGCCAAGTGGAACAGCGAGGTGACAAGGAAAGCTGAAATCAGTACTAGTAGTGTAGGCACAACCTTTGATGCGTTCACGTCACTGTAACGATATGGAATTTCATCAAGCAGATTTACTAAATCAGAAGTAACAGACTCACTGAAGGAGCCAAAGAACAACGTAACCATAGTAGTGAAGCTTTCATGCAGTCCAACCCCACTGAGACGTAGGAGCAGATAAGTTAGAACACAGGTGGAACTCTTTTTGGCAGACAATTCTTCAAGTTACTACAGTACATTTTAAGACTGAAAGTGCCTATCCGAGCACGATATGATTCAAGGGAACACATTATGAACTACTAAGTAACCTGTTGATATAGACAAAAAATTACCTTCGGAAGTAAAATGAAAGTGTCAATGACACTGTAGCTCAACTTGTCAAGACAAAGACATGTATAGTATGTGACACAGCAATGACAAACATCTAAGTAATGACCTGATAACAAAAGTACATATAAAGTATTGTAACGGTCTGTACATAAATACTGAACGTTGCCTGTAACAAATGTATAGGTAAAGTATTGTAAAGGTGGGTGACAGTCAGATGCTAAACTAGAAAAGAAATCTTAGTCCCAGAGTGGGTCTGACTGAACCCCAAAATATTTGTTCTCATAGCACAGTGATAACAAAGGCACCCCAAAACACACTCGTTCCCGTCCCAAGGTGAAAACAAAGGTACCCAAGAAGTTTTGTGAAGATCAGTTCATAAATACAAGCTGTATAGAACTTGTGACAAAAAACTGATTGGACCTAATTTTGGTACAAAATGGCCACTGGCAGCCATCTTGAATTTTGGACTGTACCCAGAAACACTCATTCTCGTCCCAAGGTGATAACAAAGGTACCCAAGAAGTTTTGTGAACATCGGTTCATAAATACAGCCTCTGCCCTGAGCCGTATTGACATGTGTGCTTACATTGTGTAAGTAGCACTGAATAAATCAAAGTTCATCTAATTTGCATAATTTCTGCACGAAAAAAAAAACCCTTACAATATGTGATGTATTCCATGCTACTAAACATTCATACAAAAATTTATTCAAATCGGAACTTTCATACAGAAGTGCTGTACAAAAGACTGATTGCACTAATTTTGGTACAAAATGGCGGCTGGTGGCCATCTTGAATTTCAGACCACACCCAAAAACACTCGCTCTCATCCCACGGTGATAACAAAGGTACCCAAGAAGTTTCGTAAAGATTGGTTCATAAATATGGTCTCTAGTCTGAGCTGTATAGAAGTTGTGTACAAAAAACTGATTAGACCTAATTTCGGTACAAAATGGCCACTGGCAGCCATCTTGAATTTTAGACCGCACCCAGAAACACTCGTTCTCATCCCAAGGTGATAACAAAGGTACCCAAGACATTTCGTGAAGATCAGTTCATAAATACAGACTCTAGTCTGAGCCGTATTGACATGTGTACTTACTGTGTGTAAGTCGCACTGAAAAAATCAAAGTTAATCTAATTTGCATAATTTCTGCACGAGAAAAAAACCTGTATTATATGTGATGTATCCCATGGTACTAAACATTCACACAAAAAATTATTCAAATCAGCGCTTTCATATGGAAGTTCTGTGCAAAAATCTGATTGTACCTAATTTTGTACAAAATGGCTGCCATCAGCCATCTTGAATTTCGGACCGGACCCCAAAACACTCGTTCTCGTCCCACGGTGATACCAAAGGTACCCAAGAAGTTTCGTAAAGATCGGTTCATAAATACGGCCTCTAGCCCGAGCCGTATTGGCATTTGCACTTACAGTGCTGAAAGTAACACTAAAAAAACATCAAAATTAGTCTAATTTGCACAATTTACGCACAAGAAAAAAAAACGTATTATATGTGACGTATCCCATGGTACTAAACATTCATATAAAAAATTATTCAAATCAGAGTTTTCATATGGAAGTTCTGTGCAAAAAACAGATTTCTGCATCGTCAGTACAAAATGGCGGCTGGCAGCCATCTTGAATTTCAGACCACACCCAAAAACACTCGTTCTTGTCCCACGGTCAAAACAAAGGTACCCAAGAAGTTTTGTAAAGATCGGTTCATAAATACGGCCTCTAGCCCAAGCCGTATCCAATTGTTGACATACGGACAGACAGACGACGGACAACGGGCCATGACAAAAGCTCAAATTTGGCTTCGCCAAAGTTGAGCTAATTATATTCAAGCTGGCTAGGCAAAAGAGGATGAGGTGTAGAATAAGGGGAATAGGATAGTTGAACTTAAGACTAAAGAATACATAAAACACTAGGAAAAGTAGAAGGCAAATATATACAGGATAAATGTAAGTGCTTATATATAAGTTTAGGATGGAATCTGCTTAACCGAGGTCGAGAATTGCTGTAACTAAGCGATGTGGATGTTCCGTAGTTTAATGCATTAATTATCAGATCGGTGAAACAACATGACGGATGTATAAATTTTATAGTAAATTTCCTTTCTTATTATACCTACCGAAATTGTTTACTACAGGCTTGCACTACAGTGGAAGAACCTAACTCGGATAAAATACTCTCTATTTTAATCTTTCCCAAGATTTGGGAAAGAAAAGTGGTGCACACCCAGTATGGGACGCTCTTCCATAGTACAAATCCACGACTTCCGTAACAGTTCGCAATGCGTCAATTCGTCATTCTTTTGATTCCGAACAACACAGGAGTTATGTGATCAGCGGGGAGGAAGGATTCTTACCTGAATAAGAAGACGGGAGGGCCTCCATGTAAACAATTTCGGTAGGTATAATAAGAAAGGAAATTTACTATAAAATTTATACTTCTTATCAACCTACCTCAATTGTTTACTACAGGCCGAATAGACAAAAGGCTGGAGGGAATCACATAACCAACCCACACATAACTCAATAGCACTGGGACCGTGGACAGAGGAAGAGATCCCTAGGCATATCAAACCATAGCATCACAAACATTAGAAAAGCCAATGAAAGATGAGGCGTATGGTGAAGTGCGACGCACAGACAGAAAGGGCAGTAACAGCACAAAGCTAGATCTGACCCTGAAAAAAGCTGAAAAGCTTGGATAGACAACATCCTGAGCCGAAGAAAGAGGGCCCCAAGGTTCTCTGTCGGCTTCTGCAACTGTCGCAGATAAAAGGAGAATGTAGCATTTCTCCAGAAGGCTGCCAGTATAACATCAGTCATCCGACAACATGACAGAGTTATTAAAAGAGGAAGACAATGCACGCACCTCGTGGCAGAAAAAACAATTGGTAATACAATCACCAGTAGCGAGACGAGCAGAAGCTGCACGAATAGCAAGACACGTCCATCAAGAAATGGATGCAGGAGAGATCTGGCATGTGGGAAAACGCATATTCATCCAGGATAAAGGCGTGAACGCCCCCACCCCCAAGCAGAGCAGCGCCCAAGAAAGTGACCATCTTGGAGTAAACTGCAAAGTCCTAGGCCTTTTCAAGGAAAAGAGCTGAAAAAGCTTGGGGAGGCAAGGATGAGTGTCGAAACAATGAGGTATCACATAGGAAAAAATGTCTCCGAAGCATGGACATGTACCCATTGCTGGAGACCCCCAGAAACAAACATATACCAGAAACTCCGCAAGCGGTGTGATCGAAGGAGTGACAGAAGCAACAGAGTGATCGCACACCATCGACAGAAGAACCTTCCACTTAGCCACAGAGGCTAAACCAGTGGAGTGAGTGCCTCCTTGAAGAAAAGCAACTCCACTGCGTGTCTCGAAAAACCACTACGGAGGAGACAGGACCCGATAAAAGACATGTGCGAAGGCACAATGAAGTCGGGTCAACTTGAAAACCTCCTCGGGCGACTTTGGCAAAGAAAGCCGCGAGGTAGAGGGAGACATGCCGGAACCGCCGCTAACAGAGAGCGGAGCAGATTGATCCACACCCACCGAAACGACGGGTGTGATCGAAAGGATTCGACGACTGCAGGTTCATATCTGGGTGAGAACCTGAGGCGGAATCGGAACTGGTAGGAAATCGTAGCCGACAAGACCATCCCAAAAGAGGGCCAGAGCGTCCACGGTGAAAGCCAGAGCATCTAGACACGGGGACACGAAAGTGTCCACCGGATGGTTCCAACGAGTCACAAGAGATCGATGGAACCCGCCATGTGGAGCATCCACCTGGTGGAAATGACCCTGCCCCGACAGGACAAGGAGTCGGCTAGGACGTTCAGGCGACCGGGAATGTGACGAACAGCCACCCCGGCGTGGACATCCTGAGCGAGCAGTATAAGATCCTAAGCCAATTCGTACATTGGAACAGAGTGCGTGCCGCCCTGGTTCCGAATGTAAGCAACCACCGCCGAATGGTCGGACAACAGAAGGACCTGGCGATTCGACAGGTGAGGGATCCACTGCCTGAAATGCAGAAGAAGAGCAAGAAGCTCCTTCTGGTTGATGTGTAGAGCTGCATGATCCTGGTCCCACATCCCGTGAATGGAAAGACCTAGAGGATCCATCGTCGCACCCCATCCGAGATCGCTGGCATCTGCCGTCAGAACGCGATCGGACGTGGGTAAGTCCAACGGAACACTCTTTGAAAGCCAGTGGACATCCGCCCAGATGAGAAGGTGAGGATAAAGATATTCTGGAAACTGAAGCACCAGATCCAGAAAATCTACATTCGGCCTCCAACGACTGAGCAGAAAGTGTTGGAGAGGTCTGACACGCAGCCGACCTAGAGGAATAAGATCCGTCACCGAACAGCAGAGACCGATTAGCCAGAGAAAACTCCCGAGCCGTCGCGGATGTGGACTAGAACAGAGTCGGAGCAAAAGCTGAGAGAATCACAGCCTTGGCCTGGGGAACCGCCACCAAATTTAATTGTGTGCGGAAAGCCATCCCCAGATGATAAAACGACTGAGAAGGGACCAGGTCCGACTTCTCCTCGTTGACTCTGAAACGTAGCGACATGAGCAAGCTCAACAGAGTGGCGACATCTGACTCCAGTAAGGCAGCATTGGAATGCCCCTGGAGGATATCGTCCAGATATGCCGAAGTAGTCACCCTGGATTGTGTGCGATGGAAAGCTATCACATGCAACATCACTCTGGTGAAGGCCCAATGAACCAGGTTGAGGCCGAAAGGCATGGCCTTGAACTGGTAAACTCGCCCCAGAAAAACGAACCTGAGATACTTCCGTAACGCCCAATGAATCGGAACGTGAAAGTAAGCGTCTTGCAGGTCGAAGCTGGAAGCGAAATCTCCCTGGTGAAGTGAACAGAGGACCGACCTGAAAGTCTCCATGCTGAACTTGGGAGCAACGATAGACTGGTTCAGGAAACTCAGATCAAGAACCGGTCGGAGTCGGCCATCCTTCTTCGGCACCAAGAACAGGCGGGAATAGAAACCCACTGACCTAATGTTCTTGATGACCTCAATCGCCCCCTTTGTCAGGAGATTGTCTATCTCCGTGGACAAAAGTTCCCGACGTAAAATGTCTGAAGGAACTGTGGTTGGAAAAGGCACCCTGGACAGAGTGGGGTGCCGTCGGAAGGATATTCGCAGCTCGGACCAAACAACATCTAACATCCAAGGATCGGATGCAGGGACCAGCCTAGGGGGAAATTTTAGGGAGACTCCATGTCTCCCTCCAGAAAAAATAGGGAGACTGCAGAGTCATGTAGGGAGACTTCATAGGCAAGTGGGGAAAATTAAGAATATTCATGTACCACCCCCGCCGCCCCTTCATATTTTCAATTTGTGGTCCTCTATTAATGTCCCAATAATCCAGGTCCAGTTGTCTATGAGGCATCTATGCCAGGTTAAAAAATCACAAAGTAATTATAGACTGAAAATCCCCTCACCAAAGTCTACTAAGCTAATAATTTACTAAGTCTGGAAGTGTGAACAGGACCAGGTGTGAGAAGGTTGCTTGGGAGGTACTTTGTTAGTTAATAAACAAAATATATTCTGGGGGCGAGTATTTTGTAAACGAAATGTCATTCCGCATCATTTTTAACGGCATTCTGGTGTCATTCCGCGTCATTTCGTGTCATTCCGTTGTTTAGGAGGACCCTTTTTCAAGATCGTCCACATGCACTCTTGTGTCCTGTACAAAGCTTTTCTTGTCATCACTAAAGCTTTTTTCATGTGTTTCAATTCCATTCGTGTTTTTGTGGGAATAGACGGCCCAACAGTTAACAGTCGTCAGCAAAACGAAATAAAAATACTGTGTTATAAAAAACATCCGTTGTGTATGCATTTTCGGCATCCTAAGCGACGTAACCTACTTTCAAACTGATTTATTTTGTTGAGTCGCGTAAGTCACCTATTTTCGTTTTGACATTTGAAGCTCCGACTGAAACAATTGATTGTCGTGTGATTTCATTAAATGGACGTTTATTTGACGAATTAAAATGCCCATTTATCACACTCGAGCACATTCGATTTTTGAAAATAATCGTTTTCATGCAAAGCTCGCATCACTCAGTTCACCCTTTCCTCATTTTGGCCAATTTTGAGAGGGCGACTTGTAATCGCCCCGACTATTTTTCTAGGCGACTTTGGGCTTAGAAGGGCGACATAATCTCCCTAGTCGCCCTCACGGCTGGTCCCTGATCAGATGTGATGGTGGCCCAACGGTCTGCGAACTCTGCTATCCTTCCTCCAACCTGGGACGAGTCGAGGTGAGGACCTTCATTGAGAACCCCGACGAGGCTCGCGAGAGGAGAAAACACCTCCTCTACTGAATGAAGAATCCTGGGACTTCCCTCAAGACAGACGACGCTTACTCTTACCCCTTGAGTAAGAAGTAGAAGCGGTGGCAGAAGGATCAGCCCCTTTGCTTCGCAGAGGAAGCAGAGGGTACTTGATAGGCTTGGAATGGCCCGTGCCTACCCTAGAAGGCTGATCAAGCTGAAGAAACAGCAGCTGATCGTTGGAATGACGTAGGACGTCATCCCGGACCGTCAACACAGAACCATGGAAAAGTTGCGGACCTGCCAAAAAAGCAGATCGAAGAGTAGCGCACTGCTCCTCAGGAAGGGATCGGCCTGTGTCCAGCACAGAGTCCCTTCGAACTAATTCCAAATTAGCCGTGTTACAGGCATGCGTGTGAGTAAGATGCATGAGCGCCTTGGACAGCACACGCAATGGAGCCTGTACCTCGTCAAACTTATCTGAAGGCAGATAAGCAGCTAAAGCTGAGACGACGTGATCGGAGAGAGAAAGCATACCAAGCATCTCTCTCGATAAGCCCAATGTGGACTCCAGAGTCGTCATCGGAATGACGGCAGACTTGGACTTGGAAAGCCCGAGGGAACTGGAGTCCTGATCCAAAACCGTCAAAGTCTGGTAGACCGACGGATTGGCGGAATCGTAGGAATGATAATGCGCCGGAGGCAAAAAGGTGTCAACCCTGCAAGGTTGGGCGGTTAAAACCGCCCCCGGTTTTAACCGGCGGTTTTAACCGGTTTTAACCGCCCCGGTCAATACTCCCTCAAGTGGTCAATACTGGTCAATACTGGTCAATTGAAATTTTGTAAAAGACAATCAAGTAGTTTTAGTAAAAGAATGTCATATAATATTTGAAAAAACATTTTTTTTATTTATCTCAGTGGTATTTTTATATTAAAGTTGCTATTTATATGAAATATGAAAGAAATTGTATTGTATGTAAATCCTAATAAGGCTGAAAACTTAGTGGTCAATACTTGATACTGGTCTATTTAAATATTTTAAAATATTAAAAAGGTGGATAAAATTTTTAAAGTTTATGGAATAGTATTTGTGAATAGTATTTATGAAGTGAAACACCTACAACTCCAACTGCAGCCTGTGTCGATTGCACTTGACAATCTCCAGTCAGATAGTTCTACGATTGCTGATGCCTGTGAGACATGGTTAGATCTGCTGAACAACCCAGACCTACAAACATACAAAGACAAAGTACGCAATAGATTCCAGCAAGCTATGACACCAACACATTTCCTGGCCAACATTTTGCATCCACAGTACAGAGGGAAGAGTCTACTTCCAGACCAGGTGTCCAGTGCACAAGATCTTCTGTTAACTACCAAGCCAGACATCCTACCAGACCTCCTTAGCTTCATGACTGACTCACTTCAGATTCCAGCAAGTCTCCTCCACTCAACTGTAATCACCAAGACCAGACCTACTGTTTGGTGGCTGAGTCTTAGCAGATCATCATCAGTAAACAGCGACTTATGTAATCTTGCACAGAAGATATTGAAGATGCCTTCAAGTTCTGCCTCTATTGAGAGAGTCTTCTCCAACTTTGGACTTATCCAGACCAAACTTAGAAATCGACTTGGTTTACAGAAAGCAGCAAAGCTAGTGTTCTGCTACAGGTACCTTAGAGGCAAAGAAGAGATTGACTGGTGAAACCAATGATACACTGCAAGATTTTTAACCTATCACTGTTGTATTTATATGATGAATTGTAAATTTATTTGTACATTTCAAGTATGTCTTAGTATAAAAAAAAAAAACAAAAAAAAAATATAAGAAAAAAAAAGAAAAGAAAAAAAGAAAGAAAAAAAAGACAAAAGAAAAAAAAAAAAAAATATAAGAAAAAAAAAGAAAAGAAAAAAAGAAAGAAAAAAAGACAAAAGAAAATAAAAAAAAAAAAAAAAAAAATAAAGGAAAGGAAAAGAATTAAATATATAATACTAAAAAAAACTGTAGTGGTAGCCTGTAAGCCACCTGATGAGTACCCTTGGCAGGGACGAAACAGTTTTTCCTTTTTTTGTCTTATTGTAACATAAGATTCCCCACTTATTTAATAATCATTCTCTTGTATTATCATTGATTTTGTACTATAAACTTCTTAAAGAATAAAATAATACTATTTTGATACTATTTTGATATCATTTGTATGTACATGTAACCTCTTTTGTCCCTCTACAATAATAGATTTATGATTTATAAAGTTCAATTGGTCAATAATCCAATCGACCAGTATTGACCAGTATTGACCGGTTAAAACCAGTATTGACCACTGGTCTGGTCAATACTAGTATTGACCGGTTTTTTGCCAACCTTGCAACCCTGGTGAAGAACGGAGCCTTCATAGCCTTGGAACTTACCTTGTTGTCCAAGGCTGAAAATGCTTCAACCAACTGTACCGACGGGCACGGTCGAAGACGCCCAGAAGCAGGTTGCTCCATTGACTGTTGGCGCGCGACCGATGATCGCGGCCTGGCTGACACTGTCGACTGGTTAGATGGTTTGAGATCCGGAAGGAACCCAAACACGAAATCAAGAGCTGCCCCCAAGTCCGAAGACTGCTGGCTCTCGACATCAAGCATGTCTGACTCTTCCCCTGAGTCGGAAGACACATAGCCCATCGTGGGCAAACCAGCCGACGCCTCCCATGGTGTCGGAACACCAGGGGGATCAGAAAGCGGCCTGTTTCCAATCCCGGGAGGCGGTGCCATAGGGGGTGCCTGGAAACCACTCGCTGCCACGCTGGAAGCAACGGGAAGGCTCTTTGACAGAACCTGAGTGAGTAAGGAGAGGGCCTCCCTAAGCTCACTGCCCGATTCGACAGGGGAACGAACCGGCAAAGTGGCTTCACCTCTGACCCTCTTAACCAGCGAAGGGTCACGATCCTCCAAAAGACCCGACGTGGGACGACGGGCGGCAGCCGAAAACGTTTGAAAGCAGATGTGTATAGGGGTGTGACACACCCCGAGGATCAACATAGCAGGAACTCATGAGAGTCACCGCTGACCTCTGCAGGGCAGAATGTCCAGGCTGCACAAAAGACGTTGGACCCCCAAAACTGGTCGTGTGGCCAGAATGAGTGGACGGAAACACCACAACCGAATCCAATGACAACTGTGGTGCTCGACGGCGCAGAGACCACAGGAGAGGGTCCGGCCGGCAGCCACTTCCAACTTCGCCGAGTTGAAGTCAGGAAAGGCTGAGGCCGATACCCCCCACGTCTACACAACCAGACACCGCAGCAGACCACTGCAGGTATAAAACTACTGTGCTCAATGGCTGAGAGGACACAGTAGGGGGTTCAGTCGGCAGCCCCATTTGACTTCGCCGAGTGGAAGTCTGGGAAGGCTGAGGCCGAAACCCCACAACCACACTACAGACATCCCTGCAGACCCTAGCAGGGAGAAGCCGAGGCCGGCTAAAAATGGTACCCAATGACGTTGTAGACGGAACAGCAGTAGCAGCAGATACGACGGGAGCTGTTGGAACTGGCGGAAAAGCGGAGAGAGCCACCAAGCTCGGCCTCCAAAGGAGGAGTCACAACCCTAGTGACAGCCTCAGATGTCGACTGGAGAGGGCGCATAGTCCCGGAACTAGGCATCTCTACACCAGAAAAACAACAGCTCCCACAGTATCCACCATGGTAAAACACTGCACATTCCCCACGGAAGGGGAATAACTCTCACCAGACATGGTCAAATCAGGAAGCCCCAAAATAGCAGCGGTCCCCACCCCCCGCTGGTGCGGGAGGAGCTGCACATCCCCCACGGAGGGGGAGCAATTCTCATCAGACGTGGTCGAATCGGGCGACCCGAAACGATAGCATTCACCACCCCCCGCAGGAGCTGGAGGAGCTGCACATCCCCCCACGGAGGGGGTCAAACTCACACCAGACGTGGTTGAGTCAGGGGGGCCCTGAAATGACAATGTCCCCCCCCCCCCCCCCTGCACATCCCCCATGGAGGGGGTAAACTCACATCAGACGTGGTCGAGTCGGGAGGCTCCCGAAACGACAGCATGCCACACCACCCGCGGGTGTGGACGAAACGGACACAAGAACGCACCAATGGCGAGGGCAAAAGGAATTGCCCTAAAGGAACCGAACTGGAAAGAACAGAGGTGAGAGCAGTAGAAGAAAAAGGTGAACTCAACTGAAACAGAAAGTAGAAGAACACCCTCAACTACGAGAGAAGGTGGCAGAACCCAGACGGCCGACACCTACTCCAATAACAAATTTTTATCAACCGAAAAATTCATTGTCGAATCGCGATGACACGGTGTCGCAAACAAAACATTCGCGAAAACAGAATAGTAAATAATAAACAATAAGAATGTGGTTGAAAATATAAACGAGAATATATAAAACACAGTCCTGTTATTATACGATCTTCAGATCCATAATTCCAGTCACAGGAAAACCATTATCCACGAGTTGAATTATCACTGTTTCATAATGCATATGGCGGAAACACATCCACTCGTGCCTCGGATAGAAAAAGAATGGCGAAGACGCATTGCGCACTGTTACGGAAGTCGTGGATTTGTACTATGGAAGAGCGTCCCATACTGGGTGTGTGCCGATGGCGCTCGGCCCAGTTTTGGCTTATTTTTTCGTGGTGTTTTTACACCACTTTTCTTTCCCAAATCTTGGGAAAGATTAAAATAGAGAGTATTTTATCCGAGTTAGGTTCTTCCACTGTAGTGCAAGCCTGTAGTAAACAATTGAGGTAGGTTGATAAGAAATTGAGGAGTGCTGGGGAGGAGGCGCGTGACACCAAGACAGAGTATATGAATGGGGTTGGGGGAGGTGGGGTTGAAGAGCGGTTGGGGAGCCTTATGTAATAGCTCACAAATACGTTGAAGCATTGTTGAGGTTTACAGCTTGGCAACTTAGTAGATACTTGTCACATCAGTAGCACATGTTGGCAAGGAAGAAGATACCTCACAGAAAAAAGTTACCGTGATTGATCCCCCACCTAATGCGAAAGGCAGATACCACTTCTATGAACAATTAGTGAAACACTCAACTTTCACACCCTTATCTCAAAAGCACAACCCCATGATCCCTCAAAGGAACGAGCTCATTGAGCTCGTTCCAATGAGGGGTCATGGACCATGTCTTGGAGACAGGGAGTGAAGGCATAACCAAATTTGAACGGCTATAAATGTAAACTGCGTTGATCGCTCCTGGCCTCAACGCCGGGCAAGGGCCCAACAAGTACGATATGACATAGGAGGTGCTAAAAGGAACAATAGAAGGAAAAACACAAGTCACAGGGGTGTAAAATGGCCTGGGTTATTACTGTGTAGATTAATAATGCTTCTACCATTAAGAGATGGGTTGTAGAGTTTGTGCAGAAATAGAGGTCTGTTTATAATAATAACTGGGTGTTGCACGGGATTCATCAAGGAATTGGTACCATTACCACAAAGCAGTCACATTTGGAACGATAGACAAACCCTTCTTGCCACGAAAGTGTCGAAAATTGGAAAGAAGGGAATGTTGTTGTGTTTGAAGTACAATGGCATGGGTGAGGGGGATTCACCCCTGAATAGGCTCGATCTTACAACTCTTTTATACTGGAACGATGTCATCCTGAGAAAAAAAAAAAAAAAAAAATTGCAAGAGGGAGTCAAAGGTGTCCTCCCACCTGACATGATGAATCTGGAGCAAGGTTGTAACTTGTATGTAGCAGCCAGCTAAGACTCTATAAACCTCTTTGGATTTTAAGTTGTTATTACAAAGATAGTTGCCTATGCCCACCAAGCTCCATTCCTGAAAGATTAAATATTTCAACACACGGCTTGTGACCTCCCATTGGAATGAGTGCGGCGAGCACGCTCCAATGAGGGGTCACAAGACATGTCCTCTGGGCAATTAATAAGCAAATACAGTAGCTTGGTTAGCAACTTTTGTAATTGTCAATAGGCAGTCTTTGCCAAGGTTGAAGTTGGATGTAGGATTTACACTGTGTCTCCAATGTGTCTCAATGTAAAAGGGATAGCTAGGTTCGTCAGAATCACTGAGCCAGGCAAGAATTATCTACACTATACACAATATGTTTCGAGCAGATCTTTCACCCTGTAAGTTGTGGGCAAGAATTATCTACACTATACACATAATGTTTCGAGCATATGTTCAGTTGCATACCCCAGCCAACTAAGGCAGTATGATGGATTATACCCAGTTGAAGTCAGGGTTTGGCTACAGTAATGTGTGATAGCGTGTAGTGGTGGTGCTGGTGTTGACGTGTGATATTTGGGGGTGGCCGATGAGATGGGTTGTGTTATTTCGCAACCCAGAACAAAAATAGCTCTGTAAACTTTAGCGAAAGGTGCCTTTCTTTTTCCAGCAAATACGATGTAATACAACGAGGTGAAAAGCGCCAAAGCGGAGATAAAACTTTGGCTGGATCTCGAAAAAATCACGATCCGATCGAAATTTTCTGACCGGTTTTGCGAGAATAGCACTGGATATTGGTAGCACGGGGTAGATTGGGTGTGTATGGTAAATCGTGATATAGTATCAATACATTAAGTACCACCAAGGGTACGCTTATGATCACGCAGAAGGTATTTCGATCGATCAGATCGCAAATGAAGGGGGATACATTGCACATCAGTAAATTGAAATTTTTCATAATTTGAAAATCGCAAGAGCAACGTTAGAAAATCATAATGCCATGACCGAAGCAGGGAACAAAGCATTGGTTCCTTACCGGGGCTCAAGATTGAAAACTAAACCATTCTCAAGTGCATATACGCATATATACATATTGAGCGGACAGTCATTAGTGGATTTATTTTTCTACATAAACCCAAGACAAAGGTGTTAAAGAATCTTTTTTTGTTTTCCTTTTTTTTTTTTTTTTTTTGGGGGGGGGGGGGGGGGGGGGGGGATTAAAATCTAGACTCAAAGTCAAACATTCTCAAGTGCATATACGCATATATACATATTGGGCAGACAGACATAATCAGGCAACAATAGACAGATCAAGAAATTTATGCAAGTGTCTTTCACTATCCGGGCTGGGCAAGGGTTTTTTTACACTGAAAGGGAGCAAGCCGTGTGAAACACAGCCTTTAAAACAAAGCTCGCGACCCCCCACCGAAAGAATCGAGCACATCGAGCTCGCTTCAATGAAGAATCACAAGCCTTGATCCTGAGCCCAAAACTGAAAACGTACAGTTATTAGGGAATGTCTTTTTTGTAAGAGGCAAACTGCAGTTACAACTGCAATTATGACAAGTTTCTCGCCAGGAAGCGGTCGTCCAGTCGGCGATCGGGACCGACACTGGAAAATGAAAAGAATTGAAAGTATATACTGGTATCACATTGGTTCCAGAACCATATTGTGGGTTAGGACGAGAAAGTATATCGGATCTTACCGACGGCTTGAAAACAGGCGCAATTCGAATTAGTCCTTTACCCAACGCAACGGTCGAAACTAGAAAAGGGTTCGAAGATATACACTGGACTCATGTAGGTTTCAGAACCATCTCATGGGTGAGGACAAGAAATTATGCAATATTTTTCCAACGGCTGAGGGCAGTCACAATTGAAATTAGACTGTTACCCATTGTTACCCATCGCAATGGTCAAGACCGGTCAATTCCACTCATAAGACAGAATTCGAATCCTACCATGTCTTCATCATTGGATCTAGAATTTCAGCCTACAACACGGAGCCTATGACATAGCCTATGACCCCTCATCGGAGCGAGCTTGGTGAGCTCGCTCAGGTGAGGCATCTCAAGTCATGTACTTGAAACCGAAAACGGTGGTTTCGTCACCGGAGATTGCTCGCCAGTTGGTGGTCGAGACCGATACTGAAGAAAGTAGAGGATACCTACTGCTCTCAGCTAGGTGACAGATCTATCTTAAGATCAGTGACAGGGAAATGAATGATACGATCTCTTTGACGGTTGAAGGCACATTATACATTTCGTACTACCTTATAAGGTAGAATATATAAGCGGTAAACAATTGTGTAGCTCACACTCACATCTGTATATGTATGGTTTACACGAATCAAGATTCCTCAGTAATCTTACAATTGCAGGAAGGAAAAAGGATTTTCAATCGGAGCGCAACCCAGTTGTAATCCGATCGAAACTCCCAGTACACCACCCTTATGGTTTTAAAATTGTGAGATGAATGTCAGATAGAAGGCCTAGCCGCGGTTTATAACCTGTGACGTGTTTAGGTCAATGTTCATAAGAAGGCGGCCAAATTTGCTCTCTACCTCAGAAATTTGGGTGGGGTTTGTAATTTGCCTAACGGAGCCATCTTCGAACTTCACGAAGATGATTCCATCAAAAGTCCACGATTCTTTCAGTTTACGCTCGTGCACAAGTTTTCTTGCATGGCATGCTATAGAGGCGCGAGTTTTTGTCAAGTCTTCATTCAAAAAAACACCAAAGTTTTTGTGAGTTTCGTTTGATGGATCATTCCGTTCGAATCGCACAGACCGGGGCCTTGACTTGGCCCTATAAAGTTTGTCCCTCGTCCTGTAGCTGGTCAATTTGAAAGTAATTGGCCTTGGTCTTGGCTGACGCCCATTGGTGACTTTTGCTCCGACTCTGTGGCTGCGCGAAATCTCATTCAGTGATAATGACACACCCATTTTACTGGTGGTCTCTTGAATGATATTGTCAGTGTTCTCGTCACTCGACTCCGGAATTCCCGAAAGTCGCAAGTTCGTCCTTCTCCCATATTGTTCGAGATCATTGACATGGTCTTGCAAGTGGAGAATAGTTGTATCCTTATCCTTTAATTCAATTTGAAGTTGGCGGACAGTTAGTTCTAGCTGATCGATTCACTTGTCGGCTGCTCTATTAAATAGGGATTTTAATAAGTCTTGCACAATCGGGTCCCTGAGCAGTTCTATGAAGGATTTTTTTGTGATAGGGTTAGAAGTTTCGTCTCCGGAAATATCATCTGCAGAGTCCGAATCAAAGAGGTCACATTCGGCCCCCGCCCTAGATTTCTTCTTATCCATGGGGGAAGGTGTTTCACCTACGTCTCTCAAGCGTTTCTTTTCATTGTCAAGTTGATCTTCATTGTCTGTAGTGAGAGAGGCCATTGCAAACGATAATTTATTGGAAGAATGTTTTTGGGTTTTTTTTATTGGAATGATTTTTTTGGGTGTGGTATGACAGGTCAGTCGGACACAAATATAAAACAACGAGCGGGCAGAAGCAACAGGTTTTCCACCCCAGACACAATGACATCACAATTGGTTTGTTCGATGAGCACGAAGTGAATAATAGTTGAGTGCCGGTTCAGTTTACAACAACTGTTCATGGAGCCAAGCTGAACACTGTTCTGACACAGAACACAACACAAATCTCAATGAAGCGTTGCGATCAGAATCTTTGCATGAACAGGGGTACAGTTAGGTACAGTTTGGTACAGAGTTAGTGGCATAGGTAAATTAGCAGACAAATGTGAAAAATTAACAATGACAATAGATCATGGACGTCCAGTCGGAATCACAATAACATTGGTATGACACTATGCCAAGCTATAACCACAAATTTGACTACTTGACTACTTGAATAGGTTATACAAGTCTATACTCGTTCTTCCTCTGCCTCATTATGTTTCTTACACGAATACAGTTAGGAAATATCAGTTACTAATGTAAACACAATAGGTGTTGGAAATAAGCAAAGTTGAAGAACATCCATAATATTATAATGTCTAAATTTCCAGTGTCCCTTCCAGCTCACCTCTCTATTGTAAAGGTATCACATACACATACACATGAAAAGTATGTCAGATCATCGGTCACAGAAGCAGATTCATCATGAATTATACCTCAAGCAGAAGGAGAAGAAATACTTAGCGACCACCCGCCATCATGGTCACGTGATAAATATATCAACTTGTTAGTCATAATTTTTTATTTTAATGAAAGGGTTGCACACACAATGAAAGTGTCAATGACACTCTAGCTCAACTTGTGTAAGACATGTACACGTATAGTATGTGACACAGCAATGGCAAACATATAGGTAATGACCTGATAACAAAGGTACATATAAAGTATTGTAACGGTCTGACAGAACCCAAAAATATTTGTTCTCATAGCATTCCTGTCCCAAGGTGATAACGTAAATCAGTAAAGAAGTTTTGTGAAGATCGGTTCTTAAATACAGACTCTAGCCCAAGCTAGACATGTGCACTTACTGTGTATAAGTAGCACTAAATAAATCAAAGTTCATCTAATTTGCATAATTTCTGCACGAGAAAAAACCTGTATTATATGTGATGTATTCCATGTTACTGAACTTTCATAAAAATGAAAGTGTCAAAGACACTGTAACTCAACTTGTCAAGACATTAACATGTATAGTATGTGACACAGCAATGACAAACATCTAGGTAATGACCTGATAACAAAGGTACATATAAAGTATTGTAACGATCTGTACATAAATACTGACCGTAGCCTGTAACAAATGTATAGGTAAAGTATTATAAAGAAAAGAAATTTTTGAGTCCCAGAGTGGGTCTGACTGAACCCCAAAATATTTGATCTCATAGCACATTGATAACAAAGGCACCCCAAAACACACTCATTCCTGTCCCAAGGTGAAAACAAAGGTACCCAACAAGTTTCATGAAGATCAGTTCATAAATACGAGCTGTATAGAAGTTGTGACAAAAAACTGATAGGACCTAATTTCGGTACAAAATGGACACTGGCAGCCACCTTGAATTTTGGACCGCACTCAGAAACAATCGTTCTCGTCCCAAGGTGATAACAAAGGTACCCAAGAAGTTTTGTGAAGATCGGTTGATAAATACAGCCTCTAGCCCGAGCCATATTGAAATGTGCACTTACAGTGTATAAGTAGCACTAAATAAACCAAAATTCATCTAATTTGCATAATTTCTGCACGAGAAAAAAACCCGTACTGTATGTGATGTATTCCATTTTACTAAACATTCATACAAAAATTTATTCAAATCAGAACTTTCATACAGAAGTTCTGTACAAAAGACTGATTGCACTAATTTTGGTACAAAATGGCTGCTGATGGCCATCTTGAATTTCGGACCACACCCCAAAACACCCGTTCTCATCCCACGGTGATAACAAAGGTACCCAAAAAGTTTCATAAAGATCGGTTCATAAATATGGCCTCTAGTCTGAGCCGTATAGAAGTTGTGTACAAAAAACTGATTAGACCTAATTTCGGTACAAAATGGCCACTGGCAGCAATCTTGAATTTTGGACCGCAATCAGAAACACTCGTTCTCGTCCCAAGGTGATAACAGAGGTACCCAAGAAGTTTTGTGAAGATCGGTTGATAAATACAGCCTCTAGCCCGAGCCGTATTGACATGTGTACTTACAGTGTGTAAGTAGCACTAAATAAACCAAAATTCATCAAATTTGCATAATTTCTGCATGAGAAAAAAAACGTATCATATGTGATGTATCCCATGGTACTAAACATTCACACAAAAAATTTTTCAAATCAGCGCTTTCATATGGAAGTTCTGTGCAAAAATCTGATTGCACCTAATTTTGTACAAAATGGCTGCCATCGGCCATCTTGAATTTTGGACCGCACCCAAAAACACTCGTTCTCGTCCCACAGTGATACCAAATTACCCAAGAAGTTTCGTAAATATAGGTTTATAAATACGGCCTCTAGCTCGAACCGTATTGGCATTTGCACTTACAGTGCTGAAAGTAACACTAAATACATCAAAGTTAGTCTAATTTGCATAATTTCCGTACGAGAAAAAAAGCCGTATTATATGTGATGTATCCCATGGTACTAAACATTCATACAAAAAATTATTCAAATCAGCGCTTTCATATGAAAGTTCTGCACAAAAATCTATTTCACCTAAGTCTGTACAAAATGGCCGCCAACGGCCAACTTGAATTTCGGATCAGACCCCAAAACACTCGTTCTCGTCCCACGGTCATAACAAAGGTACAGAAGAAGCCTCTAGCCCGACCCGTATTGAATTGTTGACGGACAGACGGACGACGGGCCATGGCATAAGCTCAGATTTGGCTTTGCCAAAGTTGAGCTAAAAATTATTCAAATCAGATCTTTCATACAGAAGTTCTGTACAAAAAAACTGATTGCACTAATTGTGGTACAAAATGGATGCTGGTGGCCATCTTAAATTTTGGACTGCACTCAAAAATACTCGTTCTCATCCCACGGTGATAACAACAGTACCCAAGAAGTTTCGTAAAGATCGGTTCATAAATACGGCCTCTAGCCTGAGCCATATAGAAGTTGTGTACAAAAAACTGATTGGACCTAATTTCAGTACAAAATGGTCACTGGCAGCCATCTTGAAATTTGGACCGCACCCAGAACACTTGTTCTCATCCCAAGGTGATAAGAAAGGTACCCAAGACGTTTCGTGAAGATGGGCTCATAAATACAGCCCCTAGCCTGAGCTGTATTGACATGTGTACTCACTGTGTGTAAGTAGCACTGAAAAAATCAAAGTTCATCTAATTTGCATAATTTCTGCATGAGAAAAAAAACCTGTATCATATGTGATGTATCCCATGGTACTAAACATTCACACAAAAATTTTTTCAAATCAGCGCTTTCATATGGAAGTTCTGTGCAAAAATCTGATTGTACCTAATTTTGTACAAAATGGCTGCCATCGGCCATCTTGAATTTCGGACCGCACCCAAAAACACTCGTTCTCGTCCCACGGTGATAACAAAGGTACCCAAGAAGTTTTGTAAAGATTGGTTCATAAATACGGCCTCTAGCCCGAACCATGTTGACGGCACGACCGGCGGACGACAGGCCATGATATTACCTCAAATTTGGCTTTGCCAAAGTTGAGCTAGAAATCTCATAGAAATCAATATTAAATCTTCTCAGTTGAAGGGGAGATAACCTGGTAATGAAAGTGTCAATGACACTGTAGCTCAACTTGACAAATTTGAACTTGGTAAGTTATAAATGAAATGGCAAAATTGAAGATCATTGGTACCAATGTTCTTTGTTGAAATTTCAACATAACAGCACTGTGTGCACGACGTCAGAGTAATCCATGCATTTTTAAATGTAAACTGTAAGACTGGCTAAAGGAAGAATGTTGATACACAAATGCAGTATGTTCAGAGGTTATTGTAAATGGCAAATGTTTTCACAGAAATGAATGCTAATCAACAGCTCTTATCTAGAGTTATTGACTAATGAGCACACCAAGTTCAAAAACAATCCTATGATAAATGTGGCCTGTAGGCCATGTCAAAGAATGTTGATGCACAAATGCAATAAATTCAAAGATTGTTGCTAACAGCAACAGTTTTTGATGGAAATGAAAAGAAAATCAATACCTCCTATCTTTGTCACCCTGCATATGCATACAAAGTTTCAAAACAACCTGATAATGAATGTGCCCTCTGAGGCATGCCAAAGGAAGATGTTAATGCACAAATGTACTAAGTAGAAGGTCATTGCTTTGTGGCAATGTTTTTTGGGTTTTTTTTTTTTGGGGGGGGGGGGGGGTAGTGCAAAAGGGATAAGTTGATGCACAAATGCAGTAAGTTCAAAGGCTGGTGATAACGACAATAACTTTTTATGGAAATGAAAAAATAGCTCACATCTAGAGGTCAACCCAAACACACATACCAAGTTTCAAAGTGATCCGATCATAAATGTGCTCTGAAGGGTGTGTTAAAGGGAAATATTGAGGTCTGACTAAACTAAGTTCAAAGGTCAGAGGCAACATTTTTTGACAGAAATGGAAGAAAATCGACAGCTCCCATACAGATGTCACCCCACACAAGCAGACCAGGTTTGCAAGTGATCCAATCTTAAATGTGCCCTGCAGGGTGTGTCAAATAGAAATATTGATGCTTAACTGCATTAAGTTTTTACTAAATTCATCGAAGGTCATTGCCAGTGGCAACATATTTCGACAGAAATTGAAGAAAATCAACAGCTCCCATCTAGAGGTGACCCCAAACAAGCATTCAAAGTTTCAAACAGTTCTGATCATAAATGTGCCCTGTAGGGTATGCCAAAGGAATATATTGATGCCTGACTAAACTAAGCTCAAAGATCGTTGCCAGCGGCAACATTTTTTGATGGATGGAATTGGAAGAAAATCGATAGCTCCAATCTAGAGGTCACCCCAAACAAGCATGCCAGGTTTGAAAGCAATCCGAACATCAATGTTCTAAGAACGTTGACGGCGGCAACATATTTTGACAGAAATGGATGAAAATACATAGCTCCCATCTAGAGGTCACCCGAAACAAGCATGCCAGGTTTCAAAGCAATCCGATCATAAATGTGCCCTGTAGGGTGTGCCAAAGGGAAATATTGAGGTCTGACTAAACTAAGTTCTAAGAACGTTGGCCGTGGCATCAGTTTTTGACAGAAATTGAAGAAAATCGATAGCTCCCATCTAGAGGTCTTTCCAAACAAGCATGCCAGGTTTCAAAGCAATCCGATCATAAATGTGCCCTGTAGGGTGTGCCAAAGGGAAATATTGAGGTAAGACTAAACTAAGTTCTAAGAACATTGGCCGCGGCAACATTTTTTGACGGAAATTGAAGAAAATCGATAGCTCTCATCTAGAGGTCACCCCAAACAAGCATACCAAGTTTCTAAGAGATCTGATCATAAATGCGACCTGTGAGGTGTGCCAAAGGAAATTGTGTACGTACGCCGACGGACGCGAAGTGATGGCAATAGCTCAGCTTGACTTTGTCAAGTTGAGCTAAAAATCATCACGGTTGGAACATCTGGAAATATGCACATGTTCACTCATTAGTAACCATGTTTAAGAAGTTTCATCGAAAATCGATTCAGTAATGTTGGACGAGTTGTGGATACCAGAATCTCATTCGAAGATCCATAATAAATCTTAAGTTCAGGGGAGATAACCTGGTTAAAATTGTTGCAGATGAAAAATTTTAGAAAATGAATGTTCACTTGCTGGTCATAATGTTTGAGACGTTTCATCAAAATTGGTAAAAAAATGCAGGAATAATTGCTTGCACAAAAATATCATATACAAATCTATATTAAATCATCTAAGTTGAAGGGGAGATAACCTGGTAAAAATCATCTGAGATGGAAAATTTGGAAATATTCGCCTGTTCACTCATTAGTGGCCATGCTTAAAAAGTTTCATCAAAATTGATTCAAATATGGAGAAGGGGTGTTGCTCACACAAGAATCTCATTTGAAAATAGATAATAAATCTATGTTCCGGGGACATAACCTGGTTAAAATGGTCACAGATGAAAAATCTATAATAAATCTTATTTCAGGGGAGATAACCTGGTTAAAATTGTTGCAGGTGAAAGATTTTAGAATATGTGCAAGCCCACTTGGTTGTCAGATTGAGAAGTTTCATCATCCCATAATGTAGGTGGAGTTGAACACACAAGAATCTAGCAAAGTTCCCAATGCAGAGGATTTAGAAAGAGAGAGGGAAAAATCATCTGAGATGGAAAATTTGGAAACATTCGAATGGAAAATGCAGCTATCAGAGGCCGAGGGGAAGCATGCCGGAGAAGTCAAAAGACAGTAACAGATGATTTCTGAACTCAAAAGCCAGCTTGAAGATGAGTGAGAAAAATTCGCCAAAGAAAGCGCTGCTGCAGCCGAAGCTAGAACAATAGATAAAGAAAGTCCCACCCGGAGCCAAAACTTTCAGTGTAAGAAAAAAAAATTATTTTGTCTTAAAACTGACCGAAACGCATAAAAAACAAAACACTCATTTCCAGATTTTGGTCCAAAATTTCTGAGTCTGGACCAGGACCCTGAATTTTCAGCCTAAATAAGAACCCAGGGACTTGGCTTGAACAAACTTGAATATTCCCCCCTCCCCCCCCACCCTCCCCCACCACCAAAGCATGCTGCATACCAAATATCAAAAGATTCTTATTGGTAGATCTGAAGAAGATTTTTAAAGAATATTCCTCATACTGCACTAATTTAAACTTTTGGGCTCCCATAGAGAGCCCAAATATGGACCCAGGGAATTGATTTCAATAAATATGTGAAACAATCTTCCAAAGATGTTATATGTGAAATCTGAAAGCTTTTGGGGCAGTGGTTTGGGAGAAAAGTAGTGTTAAATGTTTTTCCCATTACCCACAGTGTTAAAAAATGCTGACTCAGCACTTTTTCAAAGTCTCAAAAAATTACCCCATGATAACACCAATAGCAATTTTTTTAACCATTCCATTCTGTTGGTCCTAAGGAAGCTTCACACCAAATAAGAATTCTCAGTGCCATGTAGTTTTGGAGATATAGGCGTTTCAATTTTTTTCTATTTTTAACTCCTGCAGTTCCCATGGGGCAACAGGAAATTTTTTTTGGCATAAATTAACTACTTATGTCCCAATAAAACCTCATGTCAAATTTGGTTCAAATCAGCCTCTCGGTTTGGAAAGTTAAAAAATTTATAGTAATTTATATATTTTTTATACTTACCAATGACCCAGACTTAGCTGGAGCTAACTCTAAAATATCTAGGGCCAAACACAAATTTTACCCCCCAATCCCCAAAATTTGCATCTAAAACCGAAAATTACATGTCCTATATGGTCCTCCATACTTTTACTCCACTGCGCATGCACAGTGTCAAGGAGGTCTCGAAATTGGCGCAATTATCATTCTTACAACCAGTGCCTGGTAAGCGATATGTACTCTGCGGGGAGGTATGAGTTCCCAACTCATGGGAGGGCCATCCCCGTCTGGGTCATTGGTAAGTATAAAAAATATATAAATTACTATAAATTTTTTAACATTTTTATACTGTACCAATGACCCAGACTTAGCTGAATAGTAAAATGGTTGGAGGGCCTAGGACATAAAGAAAATCAAATAGACTCAATTACATATAACAGAACTATCCCCTCAAGGAGAAAATGAGAGATAGGCTTTACATGTATCTTTCTTATTTGTATCAAAACAAAAGACACAACACCATTCTGTAATTGAGCGCAATAACATCAATGATCTCTATTAACATCCAGTAAAACCCTTTATACTAATATTTTTTTAAAGGAAAGCCAATAAATAAGGAAGTCCAGCAAAATGAGACTCTATATACTCATTTAAAAGTGTCTGAGGATTGTATATTAACACCCGATTAACACGTGATATATACAAATGTCTCACACCGAGCAACACTTAAAAAATATTACATAGATGAGTAAACATTAGCTTTACTTTAAAACCATCCCGGTACCGACTCGGAATTACAGACTCCAAGGGAGGTATTCCCTTGCTTTACACTATAAAGCAGGTGGCCTAAGGGAACACCCCCCCCCCTTCCCCTTGCCCTGGATCAAATACTCCAGAGCGAAGAGGACAGCAGGACAGAGTCACTGCCAGAACCGAAAGCCTACATATATATAGTTGCCACTGTTTAGTGGACGACATTCTGAGTGAAAAATAACAGACCTAAACAATGCGGCCAGATCTGCAGAAATGGACTCAATATTTCTCAGATACAAATTCGTGAAAGTGGAGGGCTAAGACCAATATGCAGCCCTCATTAGATCTGTATTAGCAACGTTATTAGCGTAAGCCCATTATGTAGAAAGAACTCTTAATTTATGAGCTTAAAACTAAAGCACTGACTGCTGATTGAAGATATTATCATAAGCAGTACTGATAGTAAATTGAATCCATCTGACCATAGAATGGACCGAAATATGGAGGAAGCTTCCACGGCATGTCCCACAACAGACGCCTGAATAGATTAATCCACGTTCTTTGTGGAGCTAGAAATGCTACCAACAGAATATTGCAATGAGATATTAACTTGAGCAATATCTGCTGAATCAACGGCACTGGAAGATACGCATATCCTATTATTCCGTCTCATGAGATCGATAGAGCATCTACTGCAAACGCTCGAAGATCCGAACATTGTGACACATACATCTGCAACTGATTGTTGAGATGCGTCACGAATAAATCGATCATTGGCCGCTCTCCTTGGTAGCAAATCTGATTGAATACTCGTTTGTTGAAAGTCCATTCTGGCGGCAACATGCCAGAATGGACTTTCAACAAACGAGTATTCAATCAGATTTGCGACAAACGAGTATTCAATCACATGTGAAGGGAGTCCTCTAATACGTTCAGACGACCCGGAATATGACGGACCGATAGGAGAACTTGATGTTCTAGTACAAACAGAAAGATTCTTTCCGTTAACATGAATAACAGAATGGAATGAGTGTCTCCCTAGTTCCAAAAATACGCTAATACCGCCGAATTGTCGGACAGAATTAGCACATGAGCTTTCTGAATAACGTTCATCCAATAACGTAGCGCAAGCCAAAATGACATCATTCTTGATGTTAATGTGCTTGATTAGGAACTACGGTTCCCAAAGATCCAGGCCCTTCAAATCTGTTGGGCTCAATGATACGACCCAACCTGTTTGACTGGCATCCGTCAAAACTGTAAAACTTGGATCCAGCAATTGCAGTGGAACTCCCTGAGTTAACCACTGAAAACCTGCCCAAGTCTGAATCTCTTATTCACTTGATTGACAAGAAGACGTCCGTCCGTATCGAGCGAAAAAATTTTCACCCTCCAATTCTCGATCAGAAGAAATTGGAGAGGACAAGTGCGTAACTGCCCCATCGGAATAAAATCGCGGCAGCTCCGCACAAATGTATCAGTCTCATGAGATCTCTCGCTGAGACCTAGTCTGAGTGAAGTCAATAGTGAGCATAACTACTGATTAATTTCGCTCTGGTTAACGGCAGACGAACGAGAATGTTGTGCGCCTCAAAGCTCATCCCCCAGTGGGTGAATGACTTGGACGATACCAGATCCGACTTCTCCTTGTTTACTTATGAAACCGAGACGTCGGAGCAATAGAAACAGATTCTGCACATCGTTCTGAAGTGTTAACTCATTGCCGTACCTCTAAAGAATGTTGTCCAGGTAGGCCAACGTTATCGCAGATGAATGAGCTTGGAAATGAGTCATTACCGAGTTCGTTATTCGAGTGAAAGCCCAGGGGGCTAGATTCAGACAGCAGCACATTGCTCGGAGCTGATACACGACTCCTATGATGAATCTATGCATGCAGCATAGTCGTACACCCGAAAACTCGCTCTGACCGATCGGATGGACTCCATATATAAACTTGGAGCCACGATCAGCTCGTTTATCCAGCTCAGATTATGAGTGGATGGAACGAGCCGTCTGGTTTTGGAACCAGAAAAGGATGGTTGTAGAAACCTGGAAATTCCTGGATTTCTATGGTCTCTATCGCGATCATTCCAGAAGAGACTGGACTTCTGATGGAAGTGAGCCTCTTCCCTGTGGACTTGACGGAAGCTGAGTCCATCTTTGACTTTGAGTTAACGGAGGTTTTCATTTGAAGGACAATTTAGTCCTTCCGAAATCACCCCTCGAATCCAAGGGACGTCCGTAATCTACTCCCAATTAATTGAGCAACTCGACAGTCTTCCGCTCACTGGTACACGATAGAGGATAATACCATTACCTCCTGGCCCTGCGAGGCTTGCGGAAGGAGAAGCCATGTCCTCCACGGCCTGCACCTCGGCCTATCGACCTAGGGGCATCTGACCGGATGTCTCAGCCAGAATTACGGCCCCTACCTGAGTCGCTACCCTGGCGGTCTCTAGAGTAAGACCTAGAGGACACATAGGAACCCCTATAGGAACTTCCCTAGGACGTATTCATCCCAGAAGTGCCTGTCCTACTTTTTTCCGCTGAATCCGACTATATGGAAGCGGATATGAATAGCAGAGAGTCTGAAGCTTTCTTAGTTATCTGATCATAGACTGCGTCAAGCTTGCCGTCGAAGAGAAACTCTCCAGAGACCGGAGCGACTCTGAATTTTTCACCTTACTATCCACACGCGTGGATGTAGCCAGGGCCGCCTCACGTCTAACCAACTCCATATTGCCGCTCTGGTAAGGTGATCTGCGTACGATTATGCATCTAAGCTAACCCTGCTAGACGATATTGTCATTTCCATCATCGTGGTTGGAATTGACATTGACGACGGTATAAACAATACTAGGTCCTGGCCTGGTCGTCTAGATGCAGAGAACTCTCAGAATGCTCTGTCCTGCCGTTTCAAATTATTCCTTGAATTGATGAAAGGCAGATGTAGAGTATTTGCCGATAAGAAACCTGACCTGCTCATTTAGGTACCAAGTTATATATATATAGCGTCATTCAACAGATCAAATGTCCGTGAGACATTTCTGGACTATGTCGGAAACTGAGGGATGATGTCCCTAAACCGATAAGAATTCTGAGTCCAGTGACGCTATCAGTCTCTTATCCGGCAATGCAGCAATATTTGTCCGGAGGAACAATGTCAGAAGATAATGCCAGATGCACTCTACGGCAATTATGTTGTTCCGAAAGGGAAAATACAACTCATCCGTATCCCTTTCTCCATCCTGTCGGACCCCTTGTAAGTCTTGGTCGTCCGTGCCTGAACCTGCAGCGGAACGTACCAACTCAGCTTCCTCGGATAATTCTTAATCTGACAGAGTTACTGTCGGGTGCTGGGATGCTGCGATAATTTGTGCTATCTGCAATAGCTCGTCCGTAACGGAGGCCTATGAAGCTGCGGTCTTACAGAATTTAGCTGCTGGATGCTCCTTGGACGTTGACTCCTGCATATTTCTTATGTGCGAACGTCTGGAGTATAAAGGCCTCGTATCCTTGGCTACCGGATGGCGTGACCTGGTCACCGGAGAATCCCTGGTCGGCGATGTTGGTTGAATATGACTGGTCACATAGCCAAGGTGCAGTCGCGTCACTGTGCTGCCGTGTGGATGAGGAAGCCGAAAGAGCAGTCTATCTGGACTGTCTATATAACAGAGCGTCCTGAATGATGGACGTATACCCCGACTGAGGAACGTTTTGTACCACAACATCTGTGCCCAGATGTTGTAGTACGAGAGAGGGACCTCTCTCGCTCGCAGCCCGGATGGACCTGGACGAGCTAGGAACCGGACTAATAGGCTTCCTCCATACAATCCTCGTATCCATCGTCACTAGGTGTGCACATTGTATTTATAATGCTCGCATCACCCAAATTTCCTTCCTGGACTGCAATGGACGAACCCGGGTGCTGAGCCATTCGGTGAATGGTTGCGACACCGGGCGAGCTAGCGGATGCCAAAGCCATCGATCCTACTAGGGAACTCCAGGCAATTGATGCATCTACATGAGCACTTTTGCTGCTAACTCTTCATTTGACTGTGACGACTGAAGCACACTTTACGAAGACATCACGGTAACAACACCTTGTTCATGTTACTCTATGAGACCTGTGGAGCCGCGGTCCTACGTAAATTATCCGCTGGAAGCTCCAGGGACGTTCATTCCTGCATTTATATAATATGCAAACGTCCCAACTGGAAAGGTCTCGTATCCTTGGCTAGCAGATGGAGTGACCTGGTCGACGTGTATTCCTTGGTCGGCGAAGCAGGACCACCAGTGACGTTCAATCCTGCATTTATATAATATGCGAACGTCCCCTGGAAATCTGTGGTCACACAGCCAAGGTGTGGTCGTGTGTGTTGACGAGGATGAGGAAGCCAATATAACAGCCGTGTCGGACTGTCATGCGACGGAGCGTCCCGATCAGAAGGAGTGGACGTAAGCTCTGACTAAGCGAACAAACATACAACAACATCACAGCGCAGATGTTGATGCAAGAGAGAGGGGGCCTCTCTCGCTCGCGGTCCAGGTGGACCTGGATGAGCTAGCTACCGGACTGAAAGGCTTCCTCCGTACTATCCTCGGATCCGTCGTTGTTGGGTGTGCACATCTGATGTTTTATAGTGCTTGCATCACCTAATCTGTTTCCTTGGACCGCCATGGACAAACCCAGGTGCTGAGCCATTCGGTGAATGGTCGCAACACAGGGCGGACTATCGGGCAATCAATGCCTTCGATCGAACTAGCAAACTCCCAGCAATTGTCGTAATACCTTGAGCACTTCCCGCTAGCCCTAATATTGCAATGATGGAGACACACTTGACCTGTATTTTATTGCTACAAACAACATCTGAAAGTTTGATGTCGATCCGTCAAGGCATTCGACTTTAAATGAAGGGAAACCAATTTTTTTCGAAAGATTGTGTTTTCAAAGAACCATAACTCTACAGTGGATGGACTGAGAAACACCAATATCGAACTTGACCTGTATTTCATTGCTAAAAACAACATCTGAGAAATTTGGTGTCAATCCGTCAAGGCGTTCAGCTTTAAATGAACGGAAGTTAAAAAATTTATAGTAATTTATATATTTTTTATACTTACCAATGACCCAGACATAGCTGGTGCTAACTCTTAAAATATAGGGCCAAACACAAATTTTGCCCCCCAATCCCCAAAATTTGCATCTAAAACTAAAGAAAACATGTCCTGAAAGGCCCTCCACACCTCGCCCCCACTGCGCATGCGCAGTGTCAAGGACGTTCCGAAATTGGCGCCATTTATCATTCTAATAACCAGTGCCTGGTAAGCGCTATGTACTCAGCGGGGAGGCAAGAGTTCCCAACTCCTGGGAGGGCCATCCCCGTCTGGGTCATTGGTAAGTATAAAAAATATATAAATTACTATAAATTTTTTAACATTTTTATACTGTACCAATGACCCAGACATAGCTGAATAGTAAAAAGGCTGGAGGGCCAAGGACATAGAGCAAAATGGAATACGCTCAATAAAATAAAATAGAGTCATCCCCTGTAGGGAAAAGAAGTAATAGGCCTTACATGTATCTTTCTTATTTATGATAAATTAGAAAGATACAACACCTTCCAAAAATTGAGCTTCATACATCCATGTACTCTATTAATATCCAATAATCCTTATACTAATAATTTTTAAAGTAAGCCAATAATAAAGTAAGTCTAGAGAATAGAGACTCTTATACTCTTAAAAGTGTGTGAGAATTGCATAATCATGTCCGTTGACAAATGCAATATTCAAAAGCTATACTTTAAAAACTAAGACTTGAATGAATTTTATAAACTTAAACTTCTCACTAAACAACCATCCCAATAACAGCTCAGAATTACTAACTCCGGAGGAGGTATCCCCTTGTTTTCATAGTAAAAACAGGTGACCCAAGGGAACACCCTCCCCCCCCCCCCCCCCCTTTTTCTTGCCCTGGGTCAAATAGCCCAGAGCGAAGAGGGCAGCCGAACGGAGACACTGCCGAAACAGACAGCCTACCTAGCTATAGTAGCAACTGTTAAGTGAATGACATTCTGAGCAGTAGATAATAGACCTAACAATAGAGGCCTTCAGAAATGGACTCGATATTTCTGAGATAAAAATCATGAATGGATGGCTGAGCGCAATGAGCAGCCTTCAAAAATCTATAATAGCAACACTATTAATGTAAGCCCAAGAAGTAGAAGAACTCTTACTTCATGAGCCGAAATCTTAAGCACAACTGCTAAGCCAATGATATACCATAAGCAGTACGCTAGTTAATAGAATTCATTAACAATAAAATGGAGCGTAACGTCCTTCTACTAGACATCAAAGACAGAAGAAGCTTACGCCCTTGTAATAAACAGATATCTGTTTATAAATACATAAACTGTACCCGGAAAGAGTAAAGGCCTATGCCCATACGAAGACGGAAGGACCTTAAAATAATAGGTTCCGGATAATAGGAGCCTAACTCTTATGCAACAATCCAACCTAAATAGTAACGGAAGTATTGATTCCGAAACTATGAAAGTGAAAATCATCCATCGATAGTGCATGAAACTCACTGACTCTACAGTAAAAGAGAAACCAACAGAATTACTGTCTAAAAGGTCAGAATTTGAAAACTACTGTTTCCAGAGGCTCAAATGATTACTTAGCTAAATAAGAACCGAAGTTAAAATCCGTATAGGAATTTAATCTAAAGATTCTAAGTCTATTTATCAAAAAGTTACTAACTGACTTAGATAAAGAGACAAAAGACTCAATAGTAAACTATCGTAGAGTGCATAGGTATGAGGTAACATAAACCTATAACCTAAATAACAACAGGCTGCAGTAGATCTTGTGAAACAAGTATACCAAAAACTAGCAATGCGTAGTATGGAGGGATCAACCATATGAACATAATGATCCCTACACCACGACGGAAGAGCCTCCACTTTAGTCGCATAGAATAGCGAAGAAGAGGATCTCCTATAGTAAGAAATCGCGTCCAAAGCTCGTCCAGTACAGTGCTTACAATGCAATACGGACCACACAACGGAATACATGAAGGTTGCGACCTTGCTGGTTGTGATAAAGATGACACGATTTACCCAGTGAAAAAAGATCCTCACATAGAGGAAGATTTCACGTAAAGATCCACAGTAGACAAGAGAGTAAATTACTCATGATCTCTGTGAAGATAGAGATGCTATCAACAGAAATGTATTGTGGTTGTTTATCTTAGCAATACCTGCTAAAACAACAGCGCCGGAGGATACGCGTATCCTATCATTCCGTCCTATAGATCAATAGAGCGTTAACAGTATTAGCTCAGAGATCTGGACAAGCCAACACATACGTCTGCAATTGATTAGCAAGCTGTGTCATAAATAAAACATCATTGGGCGCTCCCATAGATAGCAAATCTGATTAAATACTTGTTTGTTGAGAGTCCATTCTGACAGCAACAAGCGACCCGTAAGAGAACGGGAGTGCGATAAAACAATCAGACGACCCAGAATATGACGGACCAAAACTGAACTTGGTGTACTATAACCAACAGACGGATTCTTTCCATTAAATTGAATAACGGAAACGAAAGAGTGCCTCCCTGGTTCCGGAGATACGCCACTACTGTCGAATTAAAGGACAGGAATTTGGGCATGCGTTTCTGAATAATGTTCATGCAATGACATAAAGCAAGCCTAAAAAACATTATTCCGCGGAAGTTAAACTGATAGCTAAAAGACTGCGGAACCCAAAGACCCTGGCACTTCGAATCCGTAGGGATCAGTATATATCCCAATCTGTTTGACTGGCAACCGTCATAACAGCCACACTAGGGTCCGGCAACTGCGGCGGCACTCTCTGAGTCAACCACCGAATGTTTGCCCCAGTCTGAATCTCTTGTAACACTAGATAGACAAGAGAATGTATAAATCAAGCAATTCATGGATTGCCGGAAAGTTGCCGTCGAAGAGAAGCTCCTCCGAGAACGAAGCGACTCTGAGAGAGTTCTTAACCTACTATCCACGCGTGGATGTAGCTAGGGCTGCATCACGTCTAACCAACTCCAATCAGCCACTGAAGGGCGGAGTTATACGTGAACAAACTACTGCCCTCAAAAGAAATTACATTGAGAATAATATCCCGTAAATCTTTTCTTGAAGACGTAATGATAACGCCTCAGTAAGGCGGATTACGTATAATAAAGCGTCTAAGTTAAGTCTACTATACATAATGTCGTTCCCAACATTGAAATTGGAAAAGACATAAACGGCGAAAAAGAATATATGCAGTCTTTAATCACACCGTCTAGACGCATATGAACTCTCGGTATGCCCTGCTCTGCCAAAATAAACTATATGTAAAAAAGATAAAATGGCAGAAATGAGCCACGCGGACAAGAAACTAAACTATCATGCTTAGTAGCAGGCTTGTATATATATATATATAATATATAGCGTCGAAAAATAAAACACATGTTGTAATGACAATATTGGACTGCGTCGGTAAGTCAGAGACAAAGTCCCTGTACCGATCGAAAAATCCGAGTCCAATGACGCTATAAGTCTCTTATCCAAGATCGCAGCAATGAAGTCCGAAAAATAATCACTGGAAGAAATGCCAGAAGATATGAAAGGCATCTTCCGATACTACTAAAGGGAAAACTCGAAATCTTTCGAATCCCTTTCGCCATCCTGTCGGACCCTATAAAGCGTTCGGTCGTCCGTAGCTTGATGCAACCGCGGACCGCACCGACCCAGCGCCGTCGGATAATTCCTGATTCGACCGAGAAACCGTCAATTGCTGGGATGCTGCGAAACAACTGTGCTAACTCGGATAGCACGTCCGTCACTGAGGCCTGAGGAGCAGCGGTCTTACGATGCATTGCCGCAGGAAGCTCCGAGATCGTTACCCCGTGCATACTTCCAATATGCGAGCGAACGGGGTGTATAGGCCTCGTGTCCCTTGGCTACCGGATGGCGCGACCTATTCGCTGTGGAATCACTGAATGCCGAAACTGATCGGATACTCGAGGTCACGTAGCCAATGTGCGGTCGTGTGCCCTGCTGTGAGGATGAGGAAGCATTAAAGACAGTCTCTCGGACTGTCAATATAACGGAGCGTCCCGAGCAACGGACATATGCTCCGAATGTAAAATATCTGAACCACAACATGCGGTCCCCTATGTTGTTGGCTTCCTCCGATCTATCCTCAATCTGCCGTCACTGGGTGAGTACTAAAGTAATTAAAGTGCTCGCATCACCCAAATCTCCTTCCTAGACCGCAACGGACGAACCCGGCAGCCGAACCATTCGATGAATGTACGCTACACTGGGTGAGCTAGCGAATGTCACTCCGTAAGCGATAGACATATTCCATGAGCACTTATTGCCGCTAACTCTTCATTAACTATGACGACAGAGGCACACTTTTGAAAGACATCTCCATAACTCTTCGAACAAGAAACCAGAAATGCTTGGATAGCAAGCATAAAATAATAATATATATAGCGTCGTTCAATAATTCGAAAGTTTGTGTGACATTATTGGACTATGTCGGAACTGAGGGACGATGTCCCTGAACCGAACCAAAAATTTCTAAGTCCACCGACGCTATCAGTTTCTTATCCGGCATCGCAGCATATGTTGTTCCGAAAGGGAAAGCTTGAAATCCACCGAATCCCTTTCGGTATCCCGTCGGACCGGATGAAACTTTCGGACGTCCGTACCCGCTTCCGCGGAGCGTCCCGGCCCAGCATCGTCGGATAAAATATATGCGACAGATTCAGTTGATGCTGGGATGCTGCGATAAACTGTGCTATTAAGGAAAGCACGTCCGTTCCCGAGGCCTGTGCAGTAGCGGACTTACGATGCATTGCCGCTGGAAGCTCCGTGTACGTTGACTCCCGCACACTTCCTATGCGAACGTCCGGAGTCTGCAGGCCTCGAGTCCCCGGCTACCGACCCAGCGCTGTCGGATAATTCTCGATCCGACACCGTTTCTGTCGGCTGCTGGGATGCTGCGATAAGCTGTGCTATGTGCACAAGAATGTCCGGCGTCGAGACCTGCGGAGGCGCAGTCTATCGGTGCTTCGCCGAGGGCAGCTCCGCATCAGATGGCTCCCGCATACTTCCTATGCGAACGTCCGGAGTCCATCAGTCTCGAATCCCTGGCTGCCGGATGGTGTGACCTGGTCGCCGAAGAATCCTTGATCGGCGAAGCTGGTAATATATCGGCGGTCACGCAGCCAAGGTGCGGTCGTGTGCGCTGACGAGAAGAGGAAGCCTTAGCAGTCTCAGCGGACTGCCTATACAACGGAGCGTCCCGAGCGACGGACGTATGCTCCGCTAACGACACATTGTACCACAACATCTGGGGCCAGATGTTGTTGAACGAGAGAGGGGCCTCTCTCGCTTGCCGTCCGGATGGACCGGAACGAGCTATGAACCGGACTAAAAGGCTTCCTCCGTTCTCCCTCCGATCCGCCGTCACTGGGTGTGCATTAAGTTAATTTTATAGTGCTCGCATCACCCCAAAATTCCTTCTAGACCGCAACGGACGAACCCGGCTGCCGAACCATTCGGTGAATGGACGCTACACCGGGCGAGCTAGCGGACGTCAAAGGCCGTCGAACCTACTAGGGTCCTCTTAGGCAATTGGCGTATTACATGAGCACTTTTCCGCTAGCCCTTCATTAATTGTGACGACGGAGGCACACTGTTGGAAGACATCACAGATACATCACCCTAATCTTGATCGTCTGAAATAGAAATTGATAAAGTAGAGTGACCCTGCGGGGAAAGGACCGGAGTGTCCAAATCCCCAACAACATACCGTGACATACGCTTCCCATATTGTCATCGAAATCATACGATACAGAACAGGAGTTAATGCGAGTACACTGACCACATATAGAATGATAATAAGGTCAGAGGAAGACTTCCTCTTAAAACAATTGATCAATATCCTTTCAATGTGAAAAGAAAACAAGTCCTGGTACTCGCACTAACCCCTGGCAATCAAAATACATAATAATAATATGATCCATTAATATAGAAAAAATAATTGAAATCAAAATATTTTGAAAAAATATTTTTTCAGAACAGCCCAAGTTTCTGAAAAGTAACGTTGAGCCCCAATGGATCCCAAGCCTAAGTGTGGACAAAAATTTTAAAAATATTTTAAACAATTTATTCAACACTTACGGACAATAATAATGTATCTAGTTATGATTAAAATAACATAAAGATATTATTATTTAGAAATCCCCCCCTCACACAGAGGGCTGTTGTAAATGTAAACAATGAGTGTAAAAACACTAAAATAAGACTCCAGGCACCCAGGCCCGAAATCAGTTACCAAAAATACACCATCTGATGCAAAACAGAGACTTCCAGGGAAGAAACTGCAGAACATCAGATGGTAGATGCAGAACACAACGCCTAACCACCCGTAGGTGAAGACGTAAACATGGGGAAAGAACAGAATTCATTCTGTTATTAAGCTAAAACTCCCAAGAAATTTTAGTAATAATAATTACAGAAACTATGCCAAAAGCATGGGAGAATAGCAAGGGGGAACTTAAAGGACAGGGAGAGAGGAAAAACACTTGAAAAAACAGTGTAACTAAATAATCAGAATGACAACAAAATGGCTGCTGCCTTGAAAATAGGTAACTTAACATAATTTCATTAAAAAATTTTAAGTTACAGCCCTGATAATATTCTGTCACACATTCTTTTCCTCTCCTCCTTTTCTATCCTCCTTAGAATCAACATTTCACTAATATTTATGTGTCTGGCATCATTTAAACTGAGATTTAAAAGCACAAAGATCAGTCAGATGTTAACTGATGAAGGGCCAAACTTAGAATGATAAATGGCGCCAATTTCGGAACGTCCTTGACACTGCGCATGCGCAGTGGGGGCGAGGTGTGGAGGGCCTTTCAGGACATGTTTTCTTTAGTTTTAGATGCAAATTTTGGGGATTGGGGGGCAAAATTTGTGTTTGGCCCTATATTTTAAGAGTTAGCACCAGCTATGTCTGGGTCATTGGTACAGTATAAAAATACCAATGTTTTTTAGAAAAATTGTGTTTTCAAAGGGCCATATCTCAGCAGCAGATGGACTGAGAAACACCAATATCGAACTTGACCTGTATTTTAATGCTAAAAACAACTTCTGAAAGTTTGATGTCGATCTGTCAAGGCGTTCGACTTCAAATGAACGGAAACCAATTTTTTTTCGAAAGATTGTGTTTTCAAAGAGCCATAACTCTGCAGAGGATGGACTGAGAAACACCAATATCGAACTTGACCTGTATTTCACTGCTAAAAACAACATCTGAGAAATTTGGTGTCAATCCGTCAAGGCGTTCAGCTTTAAATGAACGGAAACCAATTTTTTTAGAAAAATTGTGTTTTGAAAGGGCCATATCTCTGCAGCAGATGGACTGAGAAACACCAATATCGAACTTGACCTGTATTTTAATGCTAAAAACAACTTCTGAAAGCTTGATGTCGATCCGTCAAGGCATTCGACTTTAAATGAACAGAAACCAAATTGTTTACGGACAGACAGACGGACAGACAGACTGATAACATAATACGACTGTTTTTTAAACGGGCGTATAAAAATTTATTTCGCAGTTTCAATTGACAAGCTTCCTTCGAAACGAATGTATGAATACAACAGAACACGGATGGAAATTTGATGGTGAAAATATATGTAACCCACTAAAATTAGTTCTGGATTTTAAATGGCAGATTATTAAAATCGTGGAAAATGGATGTGTAAATTCCAAATCAGGCACATTAATTTGTGTCACTGGTGAATTGGAGTGACGTGTGTAAATGAAAACAAGTGTTTGACCACCGAGGTGGTATTAGTCCCCTACGATGCTTTTGTGACATAAGGTGTTTTTGTCACATAAGACATGACCACAGTCAGCAGGAGTATCAGACCTGGGGGGGGGGGGGGGGGGGGGGGGGGCTGGGGGGTAGTTTTGGTAAAATAATTGGGGAGGGTTTGGCCTGGGGACGGTTCGCTTGGGGACAATTCGGGTTTCATGACAACAGTCAACAGGAGTGTCAGACCTGGGGGGTGGTTTGGGTAAAATACAGGTTATCAGACAGGATTTCAAATGTGAATGGAATCTAAAAATTGAGAATTGAGAGAAGTGTAGCTTGAATCATGTTGGAGGGAGGGGTGGTAACATAAAAATAGAGGAAAAAAAAGCTTAAAAAACACAGCAAAAATGGCCGCCATTCCGCCATCTTGGATTTTGAAAAAAAAATATTAAGCATGCATCATCCCTTCAGAACCATTTATCCACGTACCAAATATGAAAGGTGTAGCATAAAGCATGTTGGAGGGAGAGGTGGTAACATAAAAACAGACAGACAGATGGACAGATGGAGTGCAATCCTATAGTCCCCTTACGGTTCCCGTAGGGAGACTAATAAGGAACGGGGCAACATTCGGCATGACTTTGATAAAAAAAAATATGGAAGTATTAAAACGTTTCTCAGATCTCAGACTGACCGTTTTTTTATATCTGAACATGTGTGTTCGTTTTCTGGCAGGAGTAAGGCCTGGGCGAGTTGTCAATGTACAACCCTCTTATTGTTAGCATGGTGTGTGTGGATGTATGAGAGAACTACTGTGTGTCATGTTCGTAACGACGAAAAGGAAATTGTTTGGAATTGTACCTTAAATGCATCAAATTGTGAGTGATTAAAAATTTCCTAACATCAAAAATTAATTGAATGTTTCTGTTGATGCAACTCAAATGGATAAAAAACACCCAAGAACAGAGGTGAACGATTATTCGCGCACCTTGAACATTTTTTTGCGTGAGTGACGGTGCGCGAGAGCGATCGTGCGCCTTTCCCATGCATCATGACCCTCCTATAATTACTCTATGGATCGTCATACAGCAACTCTGAGAGGTGGCTTAGGTCTGATCGAGACTACCGGACAGACGCCCCTAAGCCATTGGCTTGAGGCTCTTCGTGAAGGAGACGTAGTTTCTACTTCCGTAGGCCACGCAGGTACTACAGGTGGGGGTTAGGACCTCTATTGCTTAGCAGTTGAAGGATGGTTATCAAGATTCGCATCAAACTGGATAACTATTACAGAAGACCAGTAGCTGAGAAGTTTGATCTCGGACGGCCTACGGCTATCTTTTCGAGAGAAACCACCACTAACTTAATGTCTGTGATGGACAATGCTTCTGTCAAATCCTTTGCATAAGAGTCTCTCCAATTGGAGGTAAAGGTTCTCTTGACAATGAAAGTAATAGAGGTCGTCGAGAATCAAGATTCTCTAGGATTCTATAGTCATCTGTTACTTGTACCGAAGCCAGAGAGCTCATTCCTACCAATAATAGACTGGAGCTGGATAATAAGTTTATCATAGCTCTAAAAGTTTATTTATGGTAATCATTTAGTCGGTAAAAGAGAGCATGCGAGTGATCGACTATGCGACAAGCATAGATCTAAGGATCCATTCTTTCATATCCTGGTATATCCGGCATTCAGGAAGTACCTACGGTTCGTCGTCCAAGGGATAGTATTTCAGTTCCGAGTGATGTGCTCTGAATCTAGCATCCTGGGCTTTCACTCCAATAATGAACTCAGTAACGTCTCACAACAATCTGGTTCGTCTGTCGTTAACCAGAGCAAAACTAGTCAGTTGTTATGCCCCTCGCTTTTGTCTACTCTTAGACACATTAACAGCAAGAAATTTTATGCGACTGATGGGGTTGTGCGGAGTGGCTACGGATCTTATTCCGATGGGTTGCTTATGCACATGTTCCTGCCAGTTATTCTTTAACCAGAACTGAAGTGTGAAGACGCATTCGCTCAAGACCAGTATTGTTTTAAAGGATCCAGTAAACAAAAGGTCCATATTGGGGCAGATATTCAGTGGTTAACTCAAAGAGTTCCTCTGCAACTGCCAGATCTGGCTTTCACGATTATGACGGATGTGAGTCAATAGTTTGGGGCACGACCCTGAGCCCGACAGACTTGAAATACAGGGGTCTTGGGACCTTCGGTTCCTGGAGTAACTGATAAACATCTAAGAATGATGTCAATACTGTTAGCGCTACATCAATGGTTTCACATTATTTGCAGACACGCAAGTTCAGATTTTGTTGGACAACTCAATAGTGGTAGCGTACATCAGGAACCAGGGTGGCACCCATTCATTTCCATTATGATATCTTGCGTCATGTATTGTCATGTTCATCTCTCTATCCGTCATAGACCGGGTCGTCTGAACGTACTAGCAGACTCGCTCCTCGGAAAGGTCGCCTGTTTCATTTGCATTGGATGCTCAACAAGCGAGTATTTGGACAGTTTTGCTACCAGTGGGATCGCCCCATGATAGTTCAGTTTGCGACGCATTGCAACAATTAGTTACCGTCATGTGTGTTGCCTTACCCAGACCATTGAGCGCATGCAGTAGATGCTCTGCAGAATTCATGGGGATGAATGATAGGATACACGTATCTTCCAATTCATTTGATTCATGAGATTATGTTGAAGATTAAACAGTCTCGTTGTGATTCCTACTAGTAGCACCTCTGCTGTCACAGAAACCTTGGATCAATATTCTCAAGTGTCTGTTATGGGACGCTCCCCAGAAGCTTCCTCCATGAAAGGGTCTTCTTTCAGGGGAAGTTTTATTCTTCACGTCCTTCTCCGCACCCATAGTGGCATAATGGAGTCGGTTAGACGTGAGGGAACCATCGCGGTTCCTGTATTATTTGATAACTGGCACAGGAACAATTAAATAATGTGGGTGAGGAGATTTCGATATGGCTTTGAATCCCTGGACCCCCCCCCCCACACACACACACACACTCACACACACATACATACTATGCATTTGGATCATGTTCTATGGCGACCTCATGGGCACTTCTGCTTTTTAGTTGGATTAGTTTCCTGTGATTATTTGATGATTTGTTATATACAAGCGCTTATTTGAAAATCATCGCAATTAAATCGCTACTCTTTGAGTACCTCGCAGACTGCATAACCAGTTAACTGGTATTCAGATGATTACATGCTAAATATAAATGCTCTCGCACATTATATTATTGGGCTAACGCTTTATTGTATTTTGTGGACCTTGAAATTAGAATCTATTTCAGGGGCGGTCCGTGTCAGAGCCTGTTAATCATACCCACTTCATTTTCTAGATCTGGAGTTTCTATTATGTCAATACTCAATTCACATATTCTCACGTGTTAATGATCATAGATATCGTATAGTACACGTTGGAGAGTGTTATTACTGGAATTTATTGTACAGAGGCCACCTGTGGATTACCTAGGAAGTGTGTTTTCTCTTCAAGAATCGTTCAGTGTGGCTCGATTGGACATGTGTATGTTATGTTTTTTATCACCGGTTTTCGACGTATCTGTGTACAGTGTAAGTTATATAGCGGGCAATATTAATTACCGGGATTGTCACTATAGCCTTAACTTCTGAAGTGGCATTAAGCACCATTTATTAATCATGAATTAATACCTGAGTGCCTGTTCGACGATTATTTATATTGTTTTTTGGTTCCGCTCTTATTGATTCTAGAGCTCTCTCCTCTTTCTTTTGAAGATTCCTTCAAAAGAAAGGGGGGGGGGGGGGGTTGATTTTTACCTCTTCTCTGGCTTAATGGGTATGTAACTATGAAGGAAGCTGTTTTATCCGTAATTATATCATGCATACAGCTGAAGTGTTATTATATGGCGTGTGTTTGTTCGGGATTTTCTCTCATTCTCAGATACGCCATCCTAATTTTTGGTCCGGACCAGCCTTAAAAATTAGGAACTTGTTACATCCTAAGTAGCATTGTCTTCATGCTTACAAAAAGGAATTACTTAAAATGGGCTCCTTATTTAGAATATGTCTCCTCTATTACTGTATAGAGAGATTTCCTAATTATTCTAATTTCCTTTCATCATGGATTGCAAGATTGGAATTATTTCGGAAGTCCTAGGCCCTCCACCTTTTTACGATTCAGCTAAGTCTGGGCCATTGGTTTACAGTGTAAAAATATTTTAAATTTATGATAATTTGTATATTTTTATACTTACCAATGGCCCAGACGGGGATGGCCCTCCCATGAGTGAGCACTCATACCTCCCCGCTGAATTATTATGTAATTCTCTCTTTTACAAAGAATGATCTTGGCTCCAATTCCGGTCATTTCCTGGCATCTGCGCATGCACGGAGAGTAAATGTATGGAGGACCAGATGGGATTTCTAATTTTCGGTTTTGCATGCAAATTTGGGGGATTGGGGGGGGGGGCAAAATTTGTGTTTGGCCCTCAATATTTTAGAGTTAGCACCAGCTAAGTCTGGGCCATTGGTAAGTATAAAATGTACAAATTATTATAAATTTATAATTTTCTTCCATTTACATCAACAAATTTTGCCAGTGGCAACCACCTTTGAACTTAGTTTAGTCAGGCATCAATATATTCCTTTGGCACACCCTACAGGCTACATCTATGATCAGATTGGTTTGAAACTTGGTATGCTTATTTGGGATTATCTCTAGATGGGAGCTATCGATTATCTTCCATTTCCATCAAAAAGTGTTGCCGCTGGCAATGACCTTCAATGAATTTTGTGCAGTTATGCATCATTATTTCCCTTTGGCACTCCCTGAATGGCACATTTATGATCGGATAGCTTTGAAACTTGGTGTGCTTGTTTGGGATTATCTCTAGATGGGAGCTATCGATTTTCTTCCATTTTCAACAAAAAATGTTGCCGCAGGCAACAGCCTTTGAACTTAGTTAAGTCAGACCTCAATGTTTCCCTTCGGGCCACCCCGCAGGGCACATTTGTAGTCGGATCAACTTGAAACTTGGTATGCTTGTTTGGAGTGACCTCTAGATGGGAGCTATTGATTTTCTTCCATTTCCGTCAAAAAATATTGCTGTTGGCAACAGCCTATGAACTTAGTTTAGTCAGACCTCAATATTTTCCTTTGGCACATCCTACAGGGCACATTTATGATCAGATCAGTTTGAAACTTGGTATGCTTGTTTGGGGTTACCTTTGGATGGAAGCTATTGATTATCTTCCATTCCTGTTAAAAAATGTTGCCACTGGCAATGACCTTCAATGAGTTTAGTGCACTTATGCACCAATATTTCACTTTGGCACACCCAGCAGGGCACATTTAAAAACAGCTCAATTTGAAACTTGGTATGCTTGTTTAGGGTGACCTCTAGATGGGAACTATTGATTTCTTCCATTTCTGGCAAAAAGTATTGCTGCTGGCAATGACCTTTGAACTTAGTTTAGTCAGTCATTAATATATTCCTTTGGCTCACCCTACAGGGCCCATTTATGATCAGATCGGTTTGAAACTTGGGATGGTTATTTGGGATTACCTCTAGATGGGAGCTATCGATTATCTTCTATTTCCATCAAAAAATATTGCTGCTGGCAACAACCTTCAATGAACTTTGTGCAGTTATGCATCAATATTTCCCTTTGGCACACCTGCAGGGCACATTTATGATCAGATTGCTTTGAAACTTGGTACGCTTGTTCAGGGTGACCTCTAGATGGGAAATGTCAATTTTCTTCCATTTCCGTCAAAAATAGTTGCCATTGACAACAACCGTTGAACTTAGTATAGTCAGACATCAGTATATTCCTCTGGCATGCCCTACAGGGTACATTTATGACAGGACTGCTTGAAACTTAGTATCCATTTTAGTGCTGAAACGGTTGGCCCATTTCTGTAACCGGCTAACCGCCGGGCATAACCGGATAATCATTAATTTCAACTGCTGGTATTATTGTATTTTTATGTGTACCCATACTATGTATGGTACACATAATGCCGGTATCCAGGGTGGCCATCCGTCGTTCGTCCATCCTTTGTCTGTCCATCCATCCATCTGGCGTACATATCCATTTCTTTGGCATTCGATAACTTGAATAATATTGCTTGGATTGTCAAGTTACTTTATATTTGTGTTCAGGTTACTGATGTGCCGAGCTGTATAGTTTTGGGTGTAAATCTGATAATCTGATCCTGAGATATTAACCCTTTATCCTTCAAATTGAGAATTCTTCCAATCTCTTTAGCATGAGATAACTCAAAAAATATCAATCCAATTGTCATGTTACTTTATATATATCTTCAGGTTACTGATGTGACGAGCTGTATAGTTTTTGGTGTAAATCTGTTATTTTGATCCTGAGATATTAACACTTTATCCTTCAAATTGAAAATTCATCCAATCCCTTTGGCATTCGATAACTTGAAAAATATTGCTTGGATTGTCAAGGTACTTTATATTTGTGTTCAGGTTACTGATGTGCCAAGCTGTATAGTTTTTGGTGTAAATCTGATAATTTGATCCTGAGATATTAACTCTTTACCCTTCAAATTGAAAATTCCTCCAATCCCTTTGGCATTCGATAACTTGAAAAATATTGCTTGGATTGTCAAGTTACTTTATATTTGTGTTCAGGTTACTGATGTGCCAAGCTGTATAGTTTTTGGTGTAAATCTGATAATTTGATCCAGAGATATTAACCCTTTATCCTTCAAATTGAAAATTCCTCCAATCCCTTTGGCATGAGATAACTCAAAAAATATCAATCCGATTGTCATGTTACTTCATATATGTGTTCAGGTTACTGATGTGCTGAGCTTTATAGTTTTTGGTAAAATCTGATAATTTGATCCTGTGATATTAACCCTTTATCCTTCAAATTGAGAACTCCTCCAATCCATTTCTCAGCATGCAATAACTCCAATCCCTTTGGCGTGAGATAACTCAAAAAATATTAATCCGATTATCAGGTTACTTCATATATGTATTCAGGGAATCAGGTTACTGATGTGCTGTGCTGTATAGTCTTTTATGTAAATCTAAAAATTTGATCCGGAGATATTAACCCTTTATCCATCAAATTAGGCACTCCTCCAATTCATTTCTATACATGTATGTACCCATACCATGTATGGTGTACATAATGTCAGCATCCGGGACCGACCCAGCACCATCCGATAGCTCAGGTGCTGAGACCACCGTCAGCTGCTTCTGCACTTGCTGGGATGTTGCGATGAGCTGTGCAATCTGCGACAGCAAATCCGTTACGGAGGCCTAAGGAGCAGCGGTCTTCTATTCTGGTCGATGTTTGCTCCCGGGACAGTGTGTCTGAGACGGCTCTTTCCTCCAGACGTCCCGATATAAGAGATCTCATCTCTTAGCCACTGAATAGTGCTACTTTCGAGCGGTCGCAGCATTCTGATTCTCAGGAATGAAAGTATTGATGCATTAGATCCATCGCCCCCTGTGTTGTTCCGAAAGGGAAGCCAGGGTAATTCTCCTCCAAATCCCTTTCACCATCCGACTGTATCAGATTATACTCACGGTCATTGGCATCTGAATGTGCAGATGACTGGGCCGGCCCAGCACCATCCAACAGCTCAATTTCTGAGACTGCTGTCGGCTGCTTCTGTACTTGTTGCAATGAGCTGCACCATCTGCGACAGCACGTTCGTTATGGAGACCCGAGGAGCAACGGTCTTCTGCTGCCTGGCCACCGGCTGCTCCTGGGACAGTGTGTCCGAGATGGCTCTTTTCTGAGGACGTCCCGGTGAATGAGGCCTCGTCTTCTTGGCTACAGTATGCCGAGTATGGTGTGACTTCTTTGACGAAGAGTGGACCTTCTCGGCGATGAAGGCTAGATATCAGAAATCACTTAGCCAAGGTGTGGTCGTGTGTGCTTGGTAGACGCTGAAGAAGCCCTAACTATAGCTGATCCCGGCAGTGAACTGAACGGAGCGTCCCGGATGGGAGGCGTCGACGCATGCTCTGACTGACGCAAGTTCCTAACCACAACATCTGGCCCCAGATGCAGGGGTCAGCCTGGCAGCTGATTTTAGGGAGAAGTGACTTCTCCCTTCAGAGACTTTAGGGAGAAGTCAGGACCCAGGAGGGAGAAGTCAGTGGAAATGAAGGAGAAATCAGAGAAAAAAAACATAAAACGTATATGACATCGTGACAAAATAAATGAACATAGAGGACACAATTGTGGAGAAAAAAATAAATAAAAGTTTATACAAACACACACAAAACTAAGTCAAGATGGTTACATAACAGAATGTAGGTTAAAATCCCCCACCCCGTAAATTAAGCGTTATTAACAATTTAAGTTAATTAATTTCTTTGGTAAATGACAAAACATTTCAGTTGTCTCCCTTCCCGGCTGCGCTGGGTAAACTAATAATACACTGTTCAGAAAACTGACAATTTCTGCCAACCATCTTTCACTGACACGTGCGATTGGTGCTTTGAAGGTCTGCCATTCTTATCCATCCAAATACCTGTGATTTCTATTGTAGCCTTATTACATTTAACCCCCTTCCAACAAACTTCACAAGTTTTCAAAGAAAAACATTCAATGCAAATTGCGGGGCGAATTTCAATGCAGCCAATTTTTCAGTGGAACAGAGCGTAACCGCAAGCAATTTCGATATAGACGAACTGTCTCCAATACATTTTTTTTGTTTTGAAACGATGGCTAACTTTAATAAATTCTAATTAACTCGATGCGTGTCTTGTGTGATTCGTTGTTGTCTGGTACTTTGTTTTTAAATAGCCATTTTGTGCTGGTTGCTATCAGTTGGGGCGAATTGTTCGAACGACTACGCCATTGCAATTCTTTTCAGAAATATAAAATTGGGCTAGTTTAGGCTATTTTCATAGCCGTGTGACGGACTTTAACAGCAACCGTGTTTACTGTTTTTTTGCGGAAGCGTGTGTTTTTAAAAAATAAAACATAAGAAAATACAGTAAACTGCCATGTCTCCCAAGGAAGTTTGGGAGGGCGACTTGAATTTCGCCCCCAATGTAAGCCAAGGCGACTTGAGGAATGACAAGGCGACTTCTTCGCCCAAGTCGCCCACTCGGCTGACCCCTGGCCCAGATGTTGATATGAAAGAGAGGGGGCTCTCGCACTCGTGGTCCTTCAGACCTCGCCAAGCTTCCCGCTGAACTTGCCAGCTTCTTTCTCTCCGTTGTCGCAGGGTGAGCCTATTATTATTTTATAGTGCTCACTCTACCCTTTCTACTCTCGTACCCATGGTCGGTGTAACAGCTTCACCGGTCGAGCTAGCTGGCGACAGGGAGCTGAAACCATGCTGTGGTTTATTGACTTGTCTAATATTCATGAGCACTTTAGCCGCTAGCTCAGATTGACTAGTTAAATGCAACGACCGAAGCACAATCTCTGATGCCGTCATGTAAACATCCCCATGTTCTTGTTCCTCTGTAAATAGAAACTAAAAAACTAGAGCGTCTTTTTGGCGAGAGGACCGGCAGTGGCCTCTCACCACGAGAGGACTGACAGTGGCCTCTCGCTAACAACGTACCGTGACACCCGTCTCCAATGTTTGTCATCCCATGCGACACATATTGAGCAAGAATTAGTGGGAGTACATTGACTACACGCAAGGCAACCAACATGTAAATCAGAGGAAAGGCTTCCTCGTCTTGCTTATTGAGCAATATGCTTTCATAATGAAGCAAAATAAGTCGATCGTACTCCCACCAACTCTATATTAAACATATGAAAAGATACATAACAAATAACATTCAAAATATAAATCGAAAAATAATTTACACAAAGAAAAATTTTTGAAAAATTTTGACAAGAGCCCAAGTTCCTAAAGGGAATGATGTGCCCAAATGTATCCCGATAGAGCCCAAGTGTGAAGAAAAATTATTTTTCTATCCAAAACATTGACTGCTACACTACCGGAATATTTAATGCATCTTACAACAGTCCTACCCTATTAATAAATAGGAAACTACATATATAAATAGAGCATTGTCAATGCAAACAACGTCAGAATGAAAACTGGAAACAAGACCCCAGGCAACAGTAACAGACTTTTGAACTATCTGAAGTAAAGCAAGATCTTCATCAGAAGAAAAAATGATACATCGGATGTAAGATGCATGACCAAAACAACCCAAGGGTGAGGATGTAACCATGGAGATATACAGAATAAACATTCTGTGAAACATGTTAAACTCCCAAGAAATTTTATAAAAAAATTTCAATAAAACAAGCCAATCTGCTTGGGAGTTTAACTGGGGGGCTTCAAGGAAGCGTAGGGAAGGAATACTTACAGTAACAAACAGTGGAAAAATCATTAGCAATAATAATGACGTCAGGCCCATGTCCTGAAGTTGGGGAACATGAACTAATTTTTATAAATATTATAAAGTTACTGCCCTGAACGTTTACAACCACCGTTTCTTCCTTCCTTCATCCAGATCTGAACTTGAATCCACCAAAATAACCATTGATTTGTGTCTGGCATCATTATAAATTGAGATTTAAAAGCACAGATTTCAGTTTGTTGTTATCTGACGGAGGGCCAAACAAAGAATTATCTAGGTGCTAATTTCGGTCACTTCCTGGCGTCGGCACATGAGCGGAGGGTAAATGTATGACATGAGCAGAGGGTAAATGTATGGAGGACCAGATAGGACTTCTAATTTTCTGTTTTGCATGCAAATTTTGAGGATTGGGGGGGGGGGGGGGGGCAAAATTTGTGTTTGGCTCTCGATATTTTAGAGTTAGCACCAGCTAAGTCTGGGCCATTGGTTTACAGTGTAAAAATATCAATTGCTCCAAAGGGAAAAATTGAGGTCTGACTAAGCTAAGTTCAAAGGCCATTGCCAAAGGCAACATTTTTTGGCAGAAATGGAAGAAAATCGATAGCTCCCATCTTGAGGTCCCCCCCCCCCAAATGAGCATGCCAGGTTTCAAAATGATCTGATCATAAATGCGACCTGTGCAGTATGCCAAATGAAATTGTGCACATAACCCCAAACAAGCATACCAAGTTTCAAACCAATCTGATCATGAATGTGCCCTGTAGGGTGTGCCAAAGGTAAATAGTGATGCCTGGCAAAACTAAGTTCAAAGGTGGTTGCCAGCAGCAACATTTTTTGCTGTAAATGGAAGAAAATCGATAGCTCCCATCTAGAGGTCACCCCATCTAGAGGTCAAAGAAATCTGATTATAAATGTGCCCTATAGGGTGTGCCAAAAAGAATTATTGAGGTCTGACTAATCTAATTGCAAAGACCATCCCCCTCAAACTAGCATACCAAGTTTCAAAGCGATCTGATCATAAATGTGACCTGTGCAGTGTGCCAAAGGAAATTGTGAACGTACATATGTACATGTACGCCAGATGGACATATGTACATGTATGCCAACGGACAAAAAGTGGCAGCAATAGCTCAGCTTGACTTTGTCAAGTTGAGCTAAAACTTGAGGAGGATAATTTCTTGCACTCCTTGATTTTCTGGAATGCCAGACCTGTTTGGGACTGCCTATAAAATCTATTATCACTTGTCTGTGTTGCATGATTCGCAATAATTCATGAGCCATTCTGTGTCACATTTCAATACATTTTGAGTGTCGTAGACAGTCACATAAGAATTGTATGCAACACTTTGAATAATAAGAAGATATGTGTGCTAATTTTTCCACTATGTAGCTGAATGTAGTACAATTTTTCAGTCACAATATAATATCTTGAAGTGAATATACAGTACATAGAGAGTGTATTGTCAATAAATCAACTGTGGAGTAATGATTTCTCTCAAGCAATAAATGATAATTTAATGCAAAGCGTAATTGGCATTAGCAAAGTTTCAACCAATGGACTTCTGGGTTAAACCCTTGATACCTTCACTCCATGGGTAATTGGGTGACAGTCCACCCTCCATGTACTGTAACCAAAATAGCACACAAGCATATATGCTTTGAAAATTTCAGATGCAACTGCACTACCAAGCAATCTGAGGAGGGCAATTATTTTACACTCCTTGATTTTCTAGATTAACAGGCCTGAAAAATCATAGACCTGTATCCCTTGATGGTAACAGGTTGGAGACCCCGAAACAGGTATACCAGGAACTCTGCAATCTGTGTAATCAAATGGTTGGCATAATCAACAGAGTGATCAGCACACCATCGACAGAAGATTTCCACTTAGCTGCACAGGCTAAACAAGTGGAGTGCCGCCTTGGAAGAAATGCACTCCACTGCTCATCTTGAAAAAAAAACCTCTATGGAGGAGACAGGACCAGGCAAAAGATATGTGTGAAGGCATAATGAAGTCAGGTCGATGTGAAACCTTCTCAGGTGACCTTGACAGAGAAGGCTGCAATGTACAGGGCGACATACCGGAACATCCACCAACAGAGAGTGGAGCTGATTGATCCACACCCGCTGAGGCAACAGGGGATCGATGAGAATGATTCGACAACAGCAGGTTCGTATCTCAGCTAGAACATGAGACAGAATCAGAACTGAAGGGCAGGTGTAGCTGACTAGACCGTTCCAATCGAGTGACAGAGCATCCACGGTGAAAGCCAGAAGATCTCGACGTGGGAACACTAGTGTCCAACTGATGGTTCCAATGGGCCGCAAACAGATTGATGTGGGGATGACCACAGAGATCACAAAGCGACTGGAACACTGCTCTGTGAAGCATCCACTATCAGGATAGGGTGTTGGTTAGGACGTTCAGATGACCGCGAATCAGGACAGGGAGTTGGTTAGGATGTTCAGACGACCGCGAATGTGACGAACCACCACACCAGAGTCACATACTGAGCGAGCAGTAGAAGATCCCTAGTCGCCCTGGTTCCAAATGTAAGCTTGTCATTCTAATGCTTTTTTAAGAGTAATCCTTTCAATTGAGAGCAATTCCCGACTACTGAGAGGCAATAAGTATTAAGAAAAAAAACAAAAATAGAAAGAAAACAACCAGCAATTGAAAAGGATTTACGATACATCTGTTTGAAACTCTAGCTTGAGATTGGTGATTTTAGAGAAGCAAGAAAAGGTTATCCTTGAAAATTTTGAAGGAACTTAACACAGGGTTACCGGGATCCAATTTGAGTTTGCCCGACTGCAAATTACAGTTTTTTGATAATACATGTAATCCCATTTCAAGAGAAACATGGTATTTCAATATATTTTCCACTTTTTGCACACAAAACAAATCCAATTGTTAAAATAGAATTGTGACCATTACTAAATTTGTACTTACTATCTGTAATTGGATGGTGATGTAAATCAACTGATGATAGTGCAAAATGACTGAATCAAAGCTATGGTGCCAGTTGACTATTGATACAGTGTGAATTGACATATGAGGTGGCGCGAATTGACTTTTGACAGGTTGAGAATTGATTGTGCAAAGTCAAGGTGATGCAAATTAACCAAGATTCTCAGACGTGCAGATTTCACAGAAATGCTCGTTCCGTTTCTGTGCAGGTTCCGTCAGGGCAAAATCACGGAAATGGAAAACAGGTTCCCATACATGTAAAATTTTAGCATAAGGCCTTTCATCAAGGGGTACTTAAAAAATGCTAAAAGCTTTTTGCCAAGACAACATTGCGCTCATTTTGACAATCTCAGTTCATCCAGATTGTTGAGCATGCGTGTTGCCAACAGTTTCTGATTCTTAATTACTAAAGTCAAATGCAGTCAATCTCAGTGTGTTTGACAGCAAAACCACATGAAGACAAACACACAAAACGGTATCACTGAAAACAATACCAAAATCACTTTTTATCACTGAAACTGATGATGAAGGGAAAAAGCTAAAATGCAAGATATATTCTTCCAATTTGACAGTGCTTTGTACTGAACCAAGGAGAAGAGGTGTGTTCATGCTTTTTTTGATAATCAAGGTTTACAGACATTTCATCCCAATCAATCAATACTATTACCTTTCTGAACTGAATGGCATGTTTAGCACTTAAGATGATTTGCCTCTCCAGAATAAGAATACACAAGGAATTTTTATTAAATTCCTTTTTAATTTGTTCAACTTCAATGTAAAAAACAAAATAATTATTTCATTGGCCTACAGTAACGATTATTTTTTCTTTATCTTTTTCACTTGCAAGTAATATTATACACACTCATCTGAGCTGTCATTGCTTCAGTTCATCTGTCGCAATTAAATTGAGTGTTCAAGGGCACAAAATATATAAATGAGAACAGATTTTATTCACTCTCTCATCAATAACAAGCAAATTCAGTGAATTCATGTATCCTGCTGGGCAGCAGTTTCAAGGGGAATTAATGCATCCAGTAAAATATAGTTGAGTTGCAAGTGGAAGTTATTTAGAAGAGACAGAACAGACAGTGCTTCAGACACTGGTTATCAGATTTATTTTCACGGAGGTCACTGTCAAAGCAAGTGAAGTGATGTGGAGTATAACTGTGAGAATCACTAAAAATTAAGACAGTATGATAAGACATATTACATTAAACTGATGTAAAAAGTAATCCATATATGAAATGTCATTGAAATCGGTTGACTCTAAGGAAAGTTAGAGTCTGGAAACCATCAGCCAATCAAATTTAAGCAACCTAATTAAATATGCGCTGAAAATGCCCATGTTCGAACTGGGACCCACAATTGATGAAAGTGATCTACTACCCAAATTTCATTGAAATCGACTGACTGTAAGGAAAGTTAGAGTCTGGAAACGAAAAACACGGAAGGTGTGCACTTACTGTGTATTAGTAGTTGCTCTGAATAAATCACAGTTTCCCTAATTTGCATAATTTTGGCACGAGAAAAAAACCTGTATTATATGCGATGTATTGCATGTTACTAAACATTCATACAAAAATTTATTCAAATCTGAACTTTCATATAGAAGTACTGTACAGAAAACTGATTACACCCAATTTCGGAACAAAATGGCCACTGGCGGACATCTTGAATTTTGAACCAAACCCCAAAACACATATTCTGGTCTCACAATGATAACAAAGATACCCAAGAAGTTTTGTGAAGATCGGTTCATAAATACGGCTTTTAGTCCGAGGTGCATTGAAGCACGGGGCAGACGGACAGATTTTCAGTACAAAATTTCCCACATTCGAACTCGACCCAGGTATTGATAAAAGTAATCCATATATGAAATTTCATCGAAATTGGTTGATTTTAATTTAAGGAAAGTTAGAGTCTGGAAACTGTCAGCCAATCAAATTTCAGCAACCTAATTAGATATGCACGGAAAAAGCCCATATTCAAGCTTAGACCCACAATTGATGAAAGTGATCTACTACCCAAATTTCATCGAAATCCGGTCACTGTAAGGAAAGTTAGAGTCTGGAAACGAAAACCATGGAAGGATGGAAGGGCACCCCGAATTTAATATCTCCCGATTTTTTCAAAATGCGGGAGACAACAATCCACTGCATATTCTACATGTCGGTCCTTCTTAACTGGTTGAGGGCTAGATTATTGTTGGTGGTTGGAATTTGTTCATCAAAATTTGTTTTATTACAAATCATTAGAGAGTGCTTATTGGCACTCTCGAATAATTTGTAATAAAATAAATTTATATAAACAAAATATTATTTGCGTTTCACTGAATATGAAACATAAGAAGGAAAATGTTGGCTATTGATCATGTAACCTCATTTTCTGAAAGCCCTGATAGTGGCTTCCACAGTTAAAACTAGGAGTCCTGTTATGAACTGTGCGCTTATCTAGGCTTAATTGCGCATAGGAATTGCGCGCAATTGCCATATCGAATGTCAGCCAAAGTACGGCAGATTCTCCTGGTTACTCATAGCAAACGCAATCAACGTTTCTGCCAACGGGTTACGGAGGTCCACTGGCTGAAACATTGCCTGTGCACAGGCCATATGTACCGAATTTGATAGCCTTACTATGGCCATAACGCGTAGATTAACGCGCATATCGACATGCTATTTGTGCACATTTCTTGGCAGGACTTCTAGTTTTAACTGTAGCACTCAACCAGTTGAACATTTGCAGGTCTTAAACTGTAAATCAGGATAAAAAAATGGATACAGAAATAACAAATAAAAATAGGTTCTCTGATAGCTCCTGTTGGAACCTGAAAGTAGGTTCTGTGGGGCTCCCAGACACCAAATACATGGAACCTGTTTTAGGTTCCGATAATTTCTGAAATCTGCAAGCCTGGATTCTTCTTCTGAAGACTATGTACAAAGCTCATGAACACTGCTCTGTCAAACAAGATATAATAGATTAAATGCCACATTGGAAATACTGAGGCTAAATTGGTGTATAACCAAAGGAAAACTAGGAAGAGTCAGGGTAATTTCTCGACATGTTACAAGATTTTTTATTGAATTAACAGGAGGTTACTCTATAACCTATATTCAATTAACAGGTCAACTTTGTACTGGAGGCATGGTAAATGGTTTTGTGTTGGGAAATTATATTCAGTTAAGAGGGTTATACAATTAAGAGGTATCCAATTAAGTGGGCTCCACTGCACCTGTGCTTTTTCGCCAACCATGCAGATCACATCCATATTTGCTGTTGTGCCCAAAATTCCAAATTCGACTCATCTAAAGATCTGAATGGACAAGATCGAAGATAGTTTACACTGACTTTCAGTCAGGCGAGTTAAACAATTTAATTAGAAGACATAAAAATTGTGTGCCTTTAGGTACCCTGTAGTTGACATCTTGTCTTCTGCATTCAGTTGTTCAGAAACCTTTCTAATAAAAATTCTATGTGGCCGTGTGGGGTAAATCGACGCACTCAATGCTCAATGTTATTGTTTATCCATCGTCAGCAAGATCAGTTGTGTCTTCAGTTCGGTTTTTTTTAACCTTACCTTCCTGCTCAGTACTGTTACTTAGATTGTGAACCTACTAATTCTCAAGAGGTGATATAACTATCGTAAAATGAAAATATACTCTTGATTCGCGTTCACAAAAGTTTACGAGACGGAGAACCATGGGCCATTCGAGAATACTTGTGTTATTCTGGACACACGCAGATAAGGCAGAATGCGAATCCTGTCGTTTTGTTCACGGGAACGTTTCTGTGGGCCATTCCGAATTTTTGCGCAGTTCAATTACAGAATGTTATTCTCAAGGAGACGTTTACGGCGGCCCATACCTGACATTATTATTTTTTTCTCGACTTTTCACTTTCTTTCTTTCTTTAAATACTGCTGCACACCCCTTGCGGGTATTATGAGCAGGAAAAGGTGCAACGTCGGGGAGTTAGTGCGAAAAGAGATGAAAATAAGAATAGTAAGGTCTGAAAAAAGATGATAGACTAGTATTTTATTAACAGTGTTTAAAAAGATAAAATCAGGTTAAAAACAATCGATTCTGGCTTCAGGGATAGGTTAAATCTCTCACTGCCTTACCAAAGGATTCTTTGTCAGGCAGTGTTACAGTGTTTGATGGAAGATCATTTCATAAAACAATGGCATGTGGAAAGAATGAAAATTTGTAAAAATTTGCTCCTGTGTGGATCTGTCTGAAGTGGAAAGGGTGCATGTGTCTGGTAAGTCTTGAGGGTTGTTGAACGTAGGGTGGGAGTGGTATGGCTACTTGTTCGTGAATTATTTTATAGAACATAACAAGCCTGGAGCACATACGTCTCTCTTCAAGGCTTCTCCACCCAAGGTCAGACTGCATTTTACTTACACTTTCATATGGAGAAAAATTATTCATGACCCATCTGGCAGCTCGCCTTTGCACCATTTCCAATTTAAGTATGTTTGATTGTGTGTATGGGGACCATACAGCTGAGGCGTACTCGAGCTGGGGCCGTACAAGTGTCTTATATGCTAATTCGCGAACATTTTTGTTTTTGGAAGGAATGTTTCGTTTAATAAAGCCTAAAGTTTTGTTAGCGGTGTTACTGATTCTGCTGATGTGTTTGTTCCAGGAGAGATCATGCGAGATGTCAACTCCAAGATACTTTGCATCTGGGACAGAATCTAATATGTGGTTATGAAGTATGTAGTTGTGTTTTAGGATGTTTTTACTTCTCGATATATGTATCACTTGACATTTACTTGGATTAAATTCCATATCCCACTTTGATTCCCAAGCCTCGAGTCGGAGCAAGTCGGCTTGTAAGGCTTGGCAGTCAGTGGGATTTTGTACAGTAAGGTAGACTGCTGTGTCGTCTGCAAATAGTCTGACCTGTGAGGTCAGCGAATCAGGAAGATCATTTATGTAGAGCAGAAAGAGCGGAGGACCGAGAACCGACCCCTGTGGGACACCGGACGTCACAGGCACAACAGAGGAGGCCTCACCGTCAAGAACAACAGTTTGGGTTCTGCCTATGAGAAAGGATTTTATCCAGTTAATTATACATGGTGATACACCATGTTCCCGCAGTTTGTAGAGAAGTTTAAGATGGTTTACCTTATCAAAAGCCTTACTAAAATCTAGTAGTATCATATCAGTTTGTTTTCCATGTATGAGGCTACGTGCCAGGTCATCAATCAGTTCGATTAGTTGGGTTTCACATGATCGTTTTTCCCGGAACCCATGTTGGAGATTATAAAGAATTTTGTGCTGGTTGAAGTGTGAAACAAGATTTGATGCAATAATATGTTCTAAGAGTTTGCATAGAATACATGTTAGAGAGATGGGTCTATAGTTAGCTGGATTGCTAGTGTCACCCTTCTTGAATAGGGGAGCAACATTTGGCACATGTGGCAAATTAATTTTCACCATGGTGCAAATTACTTTTCACCATGGTGCAAATTACTTTTCACCATGGTGCAAAATACTTTTCACCATGGTGCAAATTACTTTTCAGTGTTTCACCATGGTGCAAAATACTTTTCACCATGGTGCAAATTACTTTTCACCATGAGATAGTGGGGGACACACAGTAGCCACTAGGTTCGCCCTCAAGCTTCTGGTGAGGTCATCTAACAGCGATGCGAGATGGGGGGTGTGGGGCATAATAGCCCATCCCTATAAGCCCCCCCCCCCGGGGAGGGGGGGGGTACTTGGTGATTCGAGCTGGATTTAAAGAGAGCACCATCCGTTCGTGACAAGATTGATCACGGAGTGCCATGTTCATCATACCGTCGTTTTACACGGCTGGAACCCCCACTTGGGGGTGGAGAGACCCGGTTGCGTATAATCTCATATATCCCGTGTTTATGAAAGGTGGTGTGGAAACGGGATTAGGCTATCGATATGTGGTCACTGTAGATGGACCCTAGGTTGGCCCGAGGTTACGGGCTCAGGATTGGAAATGTAGCCTCCTGCGTTGCGCAGGGGAGCGGTCTCCACATAGTGGAACGCATATAGAGGAATGAGCATTGGTGTTCTCATTTGGCTGTGCGCCAGGTTAAGCGGTTCGGATGAGAACTCAGCTCCCGTATAAGTTATGGTTTGTTCTATGCTCCTTCGAGGGAGCTTGTTTTTGTAAATATGAAGGCAGTGAGTATGTATAGGTATCATTATTTCTAATATTGTGGGTGGCCCCGAAAAGGGCCGTTAATTAGCGTAGGGTAGGGTCCACAGCCAGGATTCTTCCTTGTTGGTGGACGTGGATTCATCCGGTTTGTCCATCGTCTGTGGGTCAATAGCTGCTTTAGGTTCTGCTTGCAGCAGTTGTTTGGCCACGAGCAGAGAAATCTTGGTAGCCATGTACGCAATCTTCTGATCGACACTACTGCCAGTGCGCAGGTCAACGGGGTCTTTGGCAGCCCACTGGTTAAGGTGGTTCGCAATGGTGTCTTTGACCACCTGTTTATACTTCTCCACCTGATCAAAGAACTGTGCGTCAAGCTCCTGTTGGCCAGGAATGCCCGCGGTGGATGGAGGGCGAGTGCCGTAGGTCCAGTCTGGTGACTAGACATGTTTAATCCAACCGAGGGCGTGTCTCGTTCTCTTTTCTCTCAAAGCTTCCTCCCTAGGCTTGGTATGATCTGGTGGCGGCATAATGATTCTAGTATGCCAAGGTGGAGGCTGGTACAGTCGTGCCGACGTTCTGTGCTGGCAGTTCGATCTACGAGATGTTCTCATTGGTCGCATGGTTGGAAGCAGAAGTAGTTATGAAAGCTGTGATTGATTGATTGATTGAAGAATGGTTTCGCGCGCCGAAGGCGCGCTGGGACGATATGGGGCATGCCTTTTCGACCCTCAGTTACTGTATATTATAGTTTCGATAATTTTGAGTCAGCATCACCCGCATCATGTTCGGTCGGTGTAAAGGAGGAAGAGGATTGGAGTTGATGATTCTGGTTGTTGTTCTTCAGGCAAGTATAGTCTGCCGCTTGTGATTTGGAGTTGAAGATCGGCCTTCATTGGCAAGTATAGTCTGCCTTGGGCTTTTGGCTGGCGTGTGCGGTTTCGGAGATTGACAGTTGAAAGAAACAAAACGGACCTTAACAAGGTACCACCAACCTGAACATTCCTGGTTCAGGTAACAGGACTGCTATTTTCATCGGGTCGGGATATGTTGTGCGATAGAGCAGCGCTTTACAAAAAGAGGCCAAGAAATCGGGGCGCAGGACCAACGCTCGCCTCCCTGGGGGTGGATGCCCACCTCCAAGGATGGAGTGAAAGATGTGCTGAAGCCATAACGGTTATTGCGTTGCCAAAGTGGTTATTGTTATCCATAGCGGTTATTGTTGTCCATAGCGATTATTGGGGAGAAAGATAGAGTCTGAAAGATGGTAAAAAAAAACTTAGACTAAAAGCGGCAAAAGGTAGATTACAGTGAGGAAGTGTGTGCGTTTGCAAGGTCTTTTATGGATGTATTTCTGTCGAGTGTGATTTTCCGGCAAGTATAGTCTGCCGCTTAAATGAGTGTTGGAGCTATCACTGGCAAGTATAGTCTGCCTCAAGCTCTTCTGTTGTTGTTTGTTTCGGCTGTTGTGGATGTTGCTTGGTTGGCTATCGGGGAGTCTTTCTTTCAGCGGTGACTGGTTTGGTGCGTTTATGGTGCTAGGTTTTGTGCCCCTCCCGTGGCTAAAATTGAAAGGTATAGGGTGGCTGGAGTCTCTCCCTGTCTTTTGTTCTCGATCTCGTGTCGCGTGGCTTGGCGTATTGGCTGTATTGTCAGGTGTTTTCGTGGTAGATTATCTCTTGCGTCTTGTGTGTTTCTTCGGGCAAGTATAGTCTGCCACTGGGTAAGTGTTGGAGCTATCATTGGCAAGTATAGTCTGCCTCAAGCTCTTCTGTTGATGGTCGATAGGTGGCCCCGAGTGGTCCTTGTTGGTTGGATGTCTGACTTGGTTGGAGAAGCTGGTTTTCGTTGGGATGTCTGTGCTATGTTTCCGGTTGTTGCTGCAATTAGAAATGGTGAAAGATTAGTTACCCCCCCCCCCCCCCCCCCCACACACACACACACACAGCACCTGGGCTTCCCGTGCTTGAATATACAGACTATGGACAACGGGAATAGCGTATCCAATTGGATGAGTAAGTCCATCCAACCGAACTCGCTGCTCTCGTTCTCCCCACTCTGCACATTCCAACATGGAGGTTGTTGTTTCCTAAGCGGTTGTTTTATTTCCTTAACGGTTGTTTTTTGGAAAAGATGGTTTGGAAAAGAAATCTGAAGAGGAGATGCGTCTGTGTTTGTGTGCATGTATATGATGCTTGAACGTGTTCTGCTTATGGCGAGCGTGACTGTTGAATTAGTGATCCTTATCGGTGTTAGTGGAGGCAGAGTGGTTTGGTTCAGCTATTGTAACATGCCTTAAAAAGGACATATCATGCTGTGGGGTCGCAGCCGTGTTGCTGGAAATAGCTTAGCCTCCCCAGGCTTTCTCCGTTTTGATTGCGTGATTGGGGCAGAGTAGTTTTGTTCAGCGTATTGTAGCATGCCTTAAAAAGGACATGTCGTACTGTAGGGTCGCAGTAGTGTTGCAGACAATATTTTGGCATCCCTTTCTTTCCCCATTGTGAGTGTAGGTGAGTAGTTAGGGGAGGCACTCGGGACCCAAGCATTTTTAACACGGCGTTTTCCATAGGGTCCATTGCCTTAGTGTTAAATTTTGAAACTTCTAGACCCAAGAATTTATAGTTGTGAAACTTCTAGACCCAAGAACTTATAGACCCAACATGTATGCACTGGTGGCACATGTTGGGTCTATAAGTTCTTGGGTCTAGAAGTTTCACAACTATAAATTCTTGGGTCTAGAAGTTTCAAAATTTAACACTAAGGCAATGGACCCTATGGAAAACGCCGTGTTAAAAATGCTTGGGTCCCGAGTTCCTCCGCATCATGCTTTATGACCAGATCCTATAGTACATTTCTGGCTTATAAGTTTCCACTGTACATTAATTTATTTTTTGTAGTTTGCAAATTAATTTTTTGTTTAGCTTAAATGTTTTTGTGGTTTGCAATATAATTTTTGTTTAGCTTAAATATTTTTTGTTTTTTGTGTTTCGCAAAATAGAAAAATAATTTGCAAACACAAAAAAATATTTTCTAAGAAAATATATTTTGTGTTTGCAAATTATTTTTACAAAAAGCTTTTTCATAATTTTATGAAAAAGTTTTTTGTGAAAATAAATTTGCAAACACAAAATATATTTTCTAAGAAAATATTTTTTTTGTGTTTGCAAATTATTTTTCTATTTTGCAAGCTTTTATTTTATAAGGAAATATTTTATGTACCCCAGACCTGGATTTTTTCCCGCACTCGATCGAATTGTCGCATGAGAGTTCTTCAGTGCATTTTCGATCCTCAGATTGTCTATAGAAAGAAGGTGAGTTGAGGATTTGGATACATTTTATCGTCTGACTAAAGAAAATCATCTTTGACAGAGAGGAAAAAGACATGGAGCCAACGAAGATCAATTACAGTTCCGTAGAGAGTTATGAGAGAACCAAGAGGCAGAGAGCTGATGAAGAATTCGCCTTGGCTTTGAGAAAGTGGTGGTCGGCAACACTTTCGATGGAAGAACAACTTAAGAAGATTGAAGACCACCCATTCGTCAAAGCCGCCACTCATCCGTTCGGGGAGATCCAGTACAAGAATCGACCAAAGCACTGATTTAATCTCCCCGTACATATGCAGGAAGAAGCTCTTGTAGGACGAAGTTATCCCTGGGAACAAGATTGCTTTACAGATGAAGATATGTTACCAACAACTATAGACATGTGGGAAGGTGAATTCTTCACCGAAGCAGAGATGGCTTTACCAAACAGCTCTCTACAGAACTGAAGATTTTTAAAAAACGGCCCTTCTAAGGGCCAACCACACTATTAAAAAGAGATCTTCTCATGTACACAATCAAGTCTTTGTTATGAAAAGACAAAAAACAGTTCCCTCCCTAGAGTGTGACCCAATGTCTATATTAATTTAAAATCATTTTATATTAGGGGTTATCCATATGGTTTTGGGTTTGTCATCTCTCCACCCTGTGTATACAACTTCTATAAATGGGGAAATTTTGTGCATGTCTTCTTGTGTTTTGTTGTGAGCATAAGGAAATTATGCTTACAATAAAACACAAGAACACATGCACAAAATAAAAAAACTTAGGGATTCGCGTTGTGGTTGAACTCTCTGTGATAGTTGTTTTTTCTATAGTAAGAATAGTATTCATTGTATGTTTAGCAATCAAAATTATCTCTACAGTATAAACTGTATATCAGGTTACACTATAAAAGTTTTTGATAAGTATGCATACAATATTAAAACCTAATACTCTCAGTGAAAAAGAGAAGTGACTCTTAACTCTTTTTTACTGTTGGGAGATAATAGGGACACGGTGATAAAAAAGGGATTATAGGACTAACCTAACAAAAATCGACTAAACTATCACAGAGGTTTTAACAAAAGACAAAACTGTATTTGAAGTTGAATCATTATATTGAAATGAAATCTGAACATATATACACCGAGATCTGAGTTTGCCTATCCATGAGAAAACCTATTTACATCAAGATTCTTTTTTTATGCTAGCTTTTTTATTTGATACCCAAGATTGTTTTTTGAAAACAATCTTGGGAGTCAGATAAAAAACTGATATCACTCAAGTGATCTGATTTTGAAACAAATATAAAAAATAACTAAAAAACCCTATCTCTCTGTTACACAAATGTCTGGCGAAAATTATATAATAGATGATTGACTTTTAATAAAAAAAAACTAAAAAAACTAAAAAATGTAAAAAATTACCTCTGTGGGATTGTTTTGACACCTGATATTTATTACAGTTATTTCAAATAATGTCTATAAGTTTGCTCAAACCATCGTCGAACATCTCTATCATTCTCTTGGAAATTTCTTGGATCAAATTTGATAGTAAGAACTGTCTCTAAATCATATCCTCTTGTAAGATGATCTAAAGCAAATATACAGTACATTCCACACACAACAGTAAATTCACTTTGTAGTCTCATTGTATTTATTGTCCAGGAATCTGTATTTTTCACTATGAAATTGTATATGTCTCTATCTAATGGTGGTAAACCATATGAATCAAAGTAGATAGCAGAATGATTGTCTTTAAAATATATTGCTATCCAATGTTCTCCTGGTTCTTTTGATGAATCTGTGTTCACAATATATGCTCGTCTGTGTTTAGGTTTTCGTTTTGGTAACAAGTCTTTTGAACACACTTTTCCTTTTAAGGATGATAACCTTTGAGAACTGTCAAGTATAGTTTGTAATTGTATGGTTTCCATCTTCTTAGCCTTGAAAAAGGCTGGCACGGAGCCATTAATCAAGATATGCTGTATAATATGACCAGTCTCTTTTAACTAAATCTGCCCACTTTTGAATGTCTTTTTGGCAGTCTATTTCAAAGTCTATATGAGCACAATATTCTAATAAGTTTATTTTTCTTGCTCTCTTGTGTAGATTATATAGTATAGTCACTGGACACACTTTCTGTAAACACTCTGCAATGTTCATATCTATTAATGTTGTTGTGTTGGTTCGATTTTCTTCTACACAGATATTTTTCATTTTCTGTTGAATGGATTTTGTCAGTTCTATCACTACACATTCTTGAAATAATGTTTGTATTTTTTCTTTACACATCTTGCAATGTTCACACTGACTCATCTTGTTTAATAGTCAAATATCACTTCTCTGAATTTGTTGATTTCTATCTCACTATCAAATTCTGCATAGACAACAACGTTGATCACCTCTGGAAGAGCTTGAGCAAACTGAAGTTCAAACCTAAGATTGCCGGACTTTATTGGGTGAGCCAAGGGCCCACAACTACTCTGATCAGGTGTCAAATCAATACCCCAAAGGGTATACCCTTTTGCATAATCCTGCAAAGATAAATTAAATGATTGATTTTGTCCAAAATAGCCCATAGCTTCATACAATGATAAATATGAATTTAGATAAAGTCCACCTTCAAAATTCGGTTCAAAGGGACGTGCTTTAATGGAATGTCCATCTATTGTGATTTCCAACTTATTCAAATCGAAATGTTGAAAATTAAATGGATTAGTGCCAATATCTCCATTTATATCTCTATTACTAACTAAACCAAGAATAATTCGTTTTGGCATCTGTTTATGAAACAGATAGTCTTCTATTTTTGAATGAAGACCACTTCCAATAGTAAAAGTTTTAATTTCACTACGTCTTATGGGCATTTTATAATTTGTTCGATCTATTTGTGCATTAAGATCATTCGCAAATTTTGGAAATAAATCCAATGCCGGTATTCTGAATATGGCTTTTTGAATTTCTATTTTTCCATTTTCACTACCAATCAAACAAAATTTAGTTGGAGCACGATGCAATTTAATTCTCATCTCAACTCCATTTGGTAAATACTTATCTTGCACAAACAGATCTAAATGCAGTTTTCCTCTTAGTTGTACATTTTTGCTACCACCAATTATTTTAGCTCGCTCAGTCAAACCTTTGTTAGACGAAGCTTTACTAGTTTCTGCATGGTGTCCAGGAGTATCTGTATACCACAACTCACTAACAGCTAGATGTGTTTTTATCACATCTCTTGAATAACTAAGAAAATTCTCAAAATATGCTCTATAAGGATAAAGATCTGTATTGGTGGTGATAAGATTGCCATTCAGTGTAACATCAATTTTACTGAACATGCTATGAAAAAAATTATTGATAGGAGCTATTTGTGTATCTCCAGCCAAAACACTCCCATCTTGTTTTGTAATTTTAAATTGAACTTCAAGTGTAGATGCTGCAAGATCTAACCACTTGGTTGTTTGTCTTGGAATTAAAAATTCTATTGGTGAAGAATTATTTAAAAATGCAATAGGAAATTGTTCAATTTCACCAATATTTTCTATACCACTTGATGTTGGTGATACATTATCTGGATCAAAACTACTACCAAAATGTTTGCAAGATCCATGTAACATCATGATTTTTTTCAATCAAATATATCAAGTGGTCTTGATTTTCGTTTTGAATAAGCTTGTCTTTGACGTGTCTTACCTCTACGAGAATGAACCACAGACTGACGTTTTCGTTCTTGTTTTTGTCTTTTTATACCTAAAGCAGATTCACCAACTGATTTCAAAAGATCTTTTCCATGAGTTAATAAAATGTCTTAGGTGCTTTACGTTTTTTTATCAATTTATTTGCTATTTCTAAACCATGTCTTAATCCATCTCTCTTTAAGGTTTGAAATGCATTTCTTGCAATTGGTTTTATAAATGGTGCAGCTGTTCTTATTGCTGTGCGAAAAATAGACCCTAATCCATATCCATATTGCCGTGGTACACCTTGATACACCGGCATCATTTTTTACAAATTTAATTTATGTCTCTGTCGAAAATGCAACTTGACAACTGTCTTGCCACTTGCAAACTGAATGGGTTTACCAGTGTTCCCATTTATATTTATACTAATCTGATCAAAATAAGATTTTGATACTGGTACGTAATGTACATTATCAAATTCTATATGAGTATGTAGAGACTCTTTATGTGATTCAAATGGAATCACACGTAAAATAGGTGCTTCAATATCACCTAAAAATGTATAATCTGCTATGTCAGCATAAATAAAGATTTGATTGAAATCCACATTTAAGTCCACATTATATTTAAATGCATCTTTTGATGTGTTAGGAAAAATGACAGGATAACTATCTTTACATCCCAATTTTTGTAATAAACTTTCTGACATTTTAATACCCACTTTCCCAATACTATTTCCTACTATTTTTACACGCCCTTGGAGACTTGAAAATCCAACATGAAATAATACATCAAATGATTTAAATATGTCTCCAAGTTTTTCTTGAATTTCTGTTTGCATTGCATCTATGAAATGAGCGCCATTTAAATATGTACCTGATAAAATATTTAATTCAACAGCAGCAACACCTTTGTGAAATGTATGTTTCAATTTCGTTTTATTAATACGATTTGATATGTTGCTATCTGTCACAAAGATTTTAAAAACAGATTCTTCATCTGTAATATTTTTTTGCTTCCGAAGGTAAAATTACTTCAACTAATCCCACTTCCCAATGTTCTTTATCAACATGAATGGGTTTAGATAATTGTGTTTGAAAACAACATTGGTTATTATTTGGAAACATATCCATAGAACTATCACTCAGAAGTGTTACGTAAAATGAATTCATTTTTCTTATCTTGTGGTTGTTTCAAATATTTTAAACATGGACTTGGAAGAATATATCCTAATGAACTACTTAATAACACTAACCACAATTCTTTATCAGGGCTTTGTAAACTCAAATGTGCAATGGCAGTAATTATAATACCATAAATGATAATAATCTGTGTGAAATAAGTGACTTGATATTTTGCAACACGATTTCCACAAATTTTAAATTGTTGACTTTGTTGACTTTGTACATCAACACTTGTGGTTTCATTAGGTAATGAAGTTTCATTTAATGACATATTCTTTTTATATCAAATCTGATTCTGCTATCCAACTATCAAATTTCTTTGGATAACCTTCCCAATGTACTTTAAGTTCTTTAATAATTTTCTTTCCCACACGTCTTGACCGTCTATTAAGAATTGATTCAGTTATATATTTTTTATCATCTTTTATACTTTGAATTTCTTGTGGATAAAATGTCCCTTGTATATTTTCACCACCCATATCTTCAAGTTTATAAGTGGGTGGTATTGTATGTTTTACATGAGTAATTTTAAATAACTCTTTTGTCCAATTTGGTAAATACCCATTTTCAAATGTACGTTTGGTTTTATTAATACGTACTATATCACCAACTTTAAATTGTATTTTTTTCTTTTTAGATTTTTTTTTACCATACAAATGTTGAGATACTTCTACTTCATTTTCTAATGATACTGAAGCAGGAGTTCTCTGAATACTTCGATGAAAACTATGATTATATCCATCAACTAAATTTTCCAACACATCAATGTACCTTAATGTACGTTTGTGTGTAAAATATTTCCATATTCGTGTTTTCAATGTACGTTGAATACGTTCAACAATACTAGCTTTGGTTTCAGGATTTTCTGTTGTGAAGAAATGAATGTTTTGTTTCTTTAAAAATTTTTGTACATCTTTATTTTTAAATTCAGAACCTTTATCAGATTGTAATGATAAAGGTTTACGTCCAGAAGTTTTCAAAATACTCTGAAAAGATTTTGTTAAGGTCTCTCCTGATTTATTGTGAATGGGTATTACCCATGCATATTTGGAAAATACATCAATAACACAAACTAAATAACGAAATTGGTCATTGTAAGATTGTAAACTTTGTAAGTCTGCTAAATCAATCTGCCATTGATGATCAATACCACCCACTATAGTCTTACGTCTTGAAAACTTTTTACGGATGGGTTTATGTAAAGTATAAGTTCTTTCTCCTTTCAACCATTTTTTCACTTGATCAATTGTGATGGAATTATCTTTACTATGAGCTGCTTTGTACAATTTTTCTATACCACCATAACCAGCAGGATGTTTTGTATTGTAATATATTTCAGTTAATAAATCATTCAATAAGCCTCCCATTTTTCAGATAATCTACGTTTTGTCAATTTACGCTTTAGTGCTGACTTTGGTGTGTCTTCACTCCACTGCACTCTATGACCTTGACGAACTTTACGTTTTGGAGGGAATGATTGAGGAGTTTCAGACCAACTATCTTCTGGAGAACTTTGATATTTACTGGGTTTGGGTATAGGTTGTCTAGTCATCCATAACCAACGTTCACGATTACCAACAAAATCTTGAGGGATATTTATATCTTTTAATCCACGACTAAACATTTCCCATCCACTCGGTTTAAAACCTTTTCGGTGTCTAAGAACATCATTGACTAAATCTATGATATTTGAACCTTTTATGACTTCTCCATCGTAACTTAATACACCCTGATCATCCCAACTCATGTGTGGATGAGATGATAAAGCAGATAATAATGAAGTTGCTTTACGTCTCATTGTAACAGGGACACTTTCTATAATACGATCTCGTAAAAATAATGATTTTTCTCCTGACTCAGGCAATGGAACCAATGTTGGTTGTAATGCCTTCTTATGTGACATTTGAAATCTTTGTAAAGTTTCCCCATACTTTTGTTCTTTCTCACTTTCGGACAACTCTGAATTTTCTAACACAGATGATAAATTATTTTGAAGTCGTGCAGTATTTGTAACTTGTGGGTTAGGGGGTAATCTTGGTCTTTGAGCTTTTTCATTTCTAAAACGTTGCATATCTTCTAACATTTGATAAGGTACAATAGCCATCTTTTTCATATTTTACTGACTATTTTATTTGCAAGATTTGTTGCAACTCCTGCAAAAGCGGGTCCAAGTAAACCAAGTAATGGTAAAAAACCACCTTTTTGATTTAAAATTTGTTTTTTCTTTTTAAGAGTTATTGATTTACTAGCGAGTGCTCGTAGTTGTTGACGCTTTGGATGTAATTTTTGTTTCTGACTTTTTGTTAGATGTATATTGCCTTTTAAAAGATTATGACAGCATTCTGACACACAATTAATTAATTCTTTAGGTGCAGTTTTCATAATTTGTTTTTGAAATGCTGGAGGAGTTTGACTTAAACCTATTAACATACCACCATATTGTTTAACTAAAGGAATTTTTTGTTTCTTATTTTGTCTTACCATCTTGCTCTTATAGAATCTAATGATTAAATGAAACAAATATAAAAATGTAATGCTATTTATATATACATGTGCAAAAACTTATTTATTTCACTTAAAGTTATCCCTTTAACAGGTTTGGGTGTATTTAAAGCTGTAAAACGTGCCATTGTGGGAATCTTTTCTTTTAATGGTACATGGTCTGTATTTTGTCTAGAACCCATTGGGTCATGCAGTACATTTTGACTTGGTTTTATTACAGAATACATTGGTTCATGATTTTTAACACCATCTTTTGTTATTGACACTACACGTGTTAACTTAAGTGGTGATACTTTTCTTTGTCTTTGAAGATTTTTCACAAGTAATGCTTTTGTTTTTGTAGATGGAGATCTATGAGGTGCAATTTCAAAATTTGTGTACATATATTTAGGTCCTACCTTTCGTTGATTTTTTATCTCTCTAGAACTTGATGAATTATTTGATCTTTTCTTAGGGGATTTTCGTTTCCTTTTAGGTGACTTTTGTTTCTTACTCTTTGTTTTTTTGAATGGTGAATAGAATGATCTACTTTTTTTGTGACCATCCCATCGAATTAAATTACGAATGATAACACCACCAAAAAATCCACCACCTCCTGGTTTTAAAATAATGTTTCGTTTTGTTGCAAGATCAACTCTGGGATTTGCAAGTTGTTCAAGATCTTGTTTATGTTTATCCATGTAGGTTAAAGTTTGTTTTGGCAATTTAATTTTCTTATTAAGTATGATTCTACTTGCTAATGTAAACCATTTTAAAATTTTCTTAAAACCTTTCTTAAGTAATTTTTGTCTTGCAAATGGACTTGTTTCTTGACCAAGTTGTTCCAAAGATTGTATAAATGATACCATGATGATGTGTAGTCGTTGACAAACTTTGACTCACTAACACCAACTCATTAGAACATGGGGAATTTATAGTTTTGTATAAATGATGGGACCACGTTCATTTTGTGTTACCCAAGGATGAAAAATATCAGTTCTTAATCTCAAAGACTCAGGAGTTCTAGGATGAAAATCAATTAATAAATAACCATGATCAATACTTGTTGCATCTTGATAACATGCATTTAAATGTGGTAATTGAACTTGATTTGCCAATACTTTAATTTGTCCTTTATCTCTGGTATTTTTAAATAAAATCATATAATGTGCATTTAAACTTATGGTACGACTAGATTTAGATTGTTGAAACATATTTTGTGTAATGTAAATGACACTTGCATTTCTATGATGTCCTTTTCGTGTGAACCATAATTTAATTTTTTCTTCATCTTTATCTCCTAACATATCATCAAAAACTACAAGATGGGGAATAGTGACATCACTGACAATTTCATTTTCATCATCAGGGATACCATCTATGAATTTAATATTTTCACTTTCTTTAAGTAAAGTATATGTATTTTGCCATTCTTTATAACACCAAATAATTTTTTGTGGGGGAATTTGAAATAAGTCATGTTTCATATCAATAAGCTTTTTGACAAATTCTGTTTTTCCTGAACCACTAGGTCCTGAAATAAAGATATTACAAGGGTGTTGAAACAATAAACATTCACTCGATGCCATAACTGTATTTGTGTGTGAAAAAGTTTTGTCAAATCACTCACTTATATACCTTCTGATTCCATACCTTCTTCATGTCTTTTAGTAGGTATTCGTTTTAAGGGTGCTTTTAACTCAAATAAAGTTTCTGAAGAATCTATTCTTCTATCTATTTGTGGTACACATTGTCTATACAAGTAATTAATGATTTCTTTATCATAAATTATATTACCCCACACAACTCTTGTCCAAATATTTTCTATATTATCTTTGTAAAAAGCATTCATGATTTGTAATGCATTACAAAATTCCCCATACATTTCATCTTTTCCCAATTGATTATGAATAAACTCTTTTGTTATTGTTAGATAACCAGGAGTGATCAATTGAAATGCATATAATAATGCCTTACGTGTAATCTTGTTGTCTAAGATACGTCTTACTGGTTCGGTTCCATGGTTGAAATCAAAGTGATGATTCTTTTGTCTCTTCTGATGTATTTTGTGCATCAGGTACTATATTACACCATGCACTTTGTACATCAGGACGGTCAGGAAAATCATTTCCTACATTATCTGAAAACATTTTATCTAACTTAGTTTTGAATTGTCCTGCAGCTTGTCTTGCAATTATGGTACTAAATGATGTACTTTGATCATTTAGCACCATGAGTGCAAATAAAGACTTAGAATCTGGAAAATCATCTAACCACTTGTCATATTTTTTCATTGTTGAAAATATTTGATTTAAAGTGAATCCATAATCCATCACTAATAATATTTTATCTGGGGGTGTTTGCATACTTGTTGGTGGATTGTATAATTGACAATTTCTTATCAGTTGAATATAAGAACAATTTGGTGACCACTTAACATGTTCTTGCAAAGGAATATCTTTTTCTTCCCAATTCATTAAACCTTGTCCACATACAAAACATTTTACTTTACCATCTCCCACATAGAAAAATCCAGCTTTAGCTAATTCTTCTTTCTTGGATTTTAAAATAGGATTTGTAGTCATACTAAAACTCGAAAGTCTTCTTAACTCTGACAAGTATATAGGATAAGTAGGATTGAGTGGTAGAGACATCTTGCCTTCTCAGTGTTCAAAGTTGAAATGAGAAATCTGAAGGGTTCTTTTATACCTTAAGCCCATAAGGTTTTGTGTCATATTTATCCACTACAAAATGGTTTGTGTACACAGATCTGAATGTTTTGGTTTGTAATTCAATTGTGACATGTCTGGTCTTGTTCAAACTTGAAATGAGGAATCTGAAGAGTAATTTTTATACCTTAAACCCATAAGGTCTTGTGTCATATTTATCCACTACAAAACGTTTTGTGTACACAGATCTGAATGTTTTGGTTTGTTTTTCACTTGTAACTTGTCTGCGTTTAATTCTATGTGTGTATTCAATGTTCATTTTATAATTGTGTCTGTCTTGTACACATTCCACCATGGATTCAAAATTGACTTTTTGTGATGTATTGTAGTCTAATGTGATTCCTTTAACTTTACATGATGTGTGTATTTGATCATCTTTAATGTATTTGTAACCATAATTTTTGGGACCTAAACCTACATATTCAATAATTTTTGCATCTGGATGTTCATCTGTCCATTGACCTAACCTACTGTTTATAATTTGTGGATTCTAAAGTGAGGGGTTATGGATGTAAATACAACTGTCTGTGTCAAAGTATAATACCCGTCTACCCAAACGTCCTATTACTTTATATAATTCCATTCGTGCATAAGCTGTGACAAAAGATGCAACTGCAACATTAGCTGATTTGTGAGGTTCATAAACATCTGTAGATTTTGTGTAATTGACTAAAATGCATTTATCATGATCAAACAATTCAACATTTTTAATAATGATGTCTTTATCTTGTATCAGGTCAAAATATTTGGATGGGTCTTGTATGTATTCTGTTTTTGTTTTTAAATTGTTTTGTGCACTTTTCCCCCATAAACAGTTTAACATGGTTTTAGCAAATGATCTTTGTCCTGGATTTTTTTCAATATTTTCCAAATGTATGTTTTCAATTTGTGCATAGTCTTTCTTAAATGTATCTTTGTCTTTTTCTGTTTTCACCCAATCTGGATATCCACTGGCTTCTTGTTTCATTTTTAAATATTTGTTCACATAATGTTTGTAAATTTCTGAAGACCATTCTTCCCAATGCCAAATCTGATAAGTGTCAAGTAATGTGTATCCCATTCCCAATGCTTTAAAAAGTTCAACAGATGTCCATGTACCTGTAATACTGCGTTGATCTGGTGTGTGTTCACATTTGTCTAATTCTTGTTCTGCACATGTATTGCAAAGTGTAAAAACCATTTTCTTGTTGCAATGAATTGGTAATACTGGCATGTGTAGAGATTGTGGTGGTAAAACTTTACATTTGATAAGTCCCCTGTACTGTCGTATATTATTCATGTCTATGTTTTCTTTTGTGAGTATATTTGGATGACCTACTGGATATTCTCTGTGTTTATTGACATAAGGATAGAGTGAACAGATATCTATGTATTTTATTTCATTGTCTGTGTTTTGGTCTATTTTATGATGTAATTTAATGGCATTTATTCTCCCCCCCCAAATAATGCTTCACGTGGTTTAATAGGATCCATGTTTGGAAAAAATGAATTTAATGTTGATTTTACTTCAGGATTTGATTTGCAAAAATCATCAAGTTCATGTTCCCATGTTATTCTCATGTTATACCCTAATGATTCTATATGGTGTATGCGTTCCTGTGTATTGTTGTAGAGAGTTTGGTAACTTAGCAAATTGATTGGATTTTTCTCGTGTGTATTGTCTTTGTAACATGTCATGCACCCATGCCACATACATCCATAAAATTCAAAGATTGTATTTGTGTCTTTGTGAAACCCATCAACATAATATCCCCCTAATTTAACTTCCCCACCATTGAGTGCATGTTGAATATGTATGTTTTCTTCCTGTGCAACTGTCTGTAAAAATCTAATGGCTTTAATGGAGTATTTGACTTTAGCAGGGTAACCTATGTCTGAAATGATTGCCATTTTGTTTTCTGGAAGTGAATTTTTTCTCCAAGCTTTTGTACATGCATCGGCTAAGGTAAATGCTTCTCTCAAGGGATCTATGCCATCACTATCTATAAATTTTTGTCTGAATTCCCCACACCCCCTACGTAAGATATCTACATCTGATTTACAGTATAATTCCATTTCTTTTTGAAAATCAAATCTGGCATTACTAGTAAATTTTTGGTTGTACCACTTGATAAAATCTTCCCTATCTGATGGAGACACTGAATCTGGCATATACAATGTTGAATCTAAATAAGGGCCAATATAATTTTGATAAGCTTGTGTGTTTGCCAAATGGGGGAAATAACCTTTTGCTAATTCTGTCAAGCCAAATGTTTTGGGAAATTGTGCCAATCTCATTGAAAGAAAATTTAAAGAATCTATAAGTCTAATACCACAAGCTTTAAGTGAAAGAATTTTGTTCCCATTCATAATTACATCAGGAGTTGTTGTACCAGTTTCAATGAGGTGTCTTAAAATAAATTGTCCATCAAAACCTCTTAAATTGTGAGCAATAGCTGTTGTGCCTTTATGTTCCTTACTGAAAAGCCAATCACAAAAATCTGATAAAGTAGATTCCCCTTTAAATATTGATTGCCTATATCCAAATTTGTCACAGGAAATACATTCTTAATCTATAGATTTGCAAATACATTCCCCACATGCATGATGAGCAACACAGAAATTTGGGATATGAACTCCTGAGTCTTGTGTGGTTTCAAAATCAAAAAATACAAATGGAATGTTTGGTATTTTTTCATCCTCGGGTGAAGTGTATTTTGGAATGAAACATTGGTGATCAGAATTAACTACTTGTTGACAATATTTGCATTTTTTGAATCCTTCACAGATATGTTTCCCTTTGGTTGGATATATTAATGAATTGCATGTTTTACATTTTTGAACTAATTGACAAATTGTTTTTTCTTCTTTCCCCTTTGTAGTGATATGGTTATTATAGCATGATAAACTTCTAAACTGTCTATTGCAAGTGTAACAGGTAGTGGGATGTTCAGGAATACATTTTGTTGGAGCATAGCAAATACAACCAAAAGGGCACATGTGACGTTCTCTCTGTTGGACACCTTTACTGCAAAGTTCACAATAGTATGAACATCCTAAAAACCCTGTAATTGTTGTGATAGTATCAAAATGCTGGTCATGGTGGTAAATATGAATAACTTTACTATCAGTGGTGGTAACTGGAGGTTTGAATAAAAATTCACTTTTTTGCATACTGTGGATGAATTTTGATGACATACTCTGGGTAAAGCAGGTCTTGTATTTTATAATATTCTTCATATCCACAAGGAATATTATAATCAAGACCTGCTTTGTCCATCAATGCCTTAGCTTCCAACTCTTGTGTCGGTCTATCAGAACGTCTAATATTTTTCCATTTCTTTTGCCAAAGTTCAGAATTATCTCTATCAACATGACACTTTCCCACTACAATGCCCCGTGCGAGACACATTGAATCATTAACATTTTTAATTTCAATAATACTCTGTTTACTTTTAACCATTTTATCAACAGATGAAAATGAAATTGGTGCATGTCGCCCAGACCCTTGTGGTAGAGAAGTGTGTGTTATTTCTAAAGATAATTGCCCATCATGGATAGTAAAGTTATCATTTGATTGTACAACTTTTTCTATTTCATCTAATATGGTGTTACCAGTGATAGCCGAAGCCTTAGTAAATGGAATAAATATACCTATTTCTAATCCTGGGTGGTTAACTGATATTCTCATTGGATCGTTGTCTTCTACTCCACATTCTTCTTTAATATCGTCTACCAAACTGTCAAATACTTTTCCAAGGGTGTCAAATGGATTCTTTTGATTAAATTGTTTGAATGTTATTCTGCATACATGGGATTTGGAATGGAATTTTCTTGATGTTCTTTGTAGGAGTGGGTGGATGGTGTATATATCTTTAGCTGACTCTACTCTCTGTTTCTTGTTATCTACTTCACTCTCTGTCTCACTATATTCTTCAATGGCTCTCTTCATCTTTCCTTCTATCGTCTTCTAGCTTTGAAAATATGTCTTGTCTTCTTGAAGTCAAAAACCCAAGTGTGAATCAACCTAAGATTCTTCCTCCTTTGATACTTTTTTAGTGTACATTTAAATGTGCATTTAAATGTACATTTAATACCCACTGCATTATACTGTTAATAAATGTTTCTTATACACATTTGAAAAGTCATAAAATGTAATCCATTCACTATATGGGAAAATTCCTATGGTAAATATTTTATAGCTTTTATTTGTGCATTTAAATGTACATTTAATACCCACTGAATTATACTGTTATAAATGTTTCTTATACACATTTGAAAAGTCATGAAATGTAATACATTCACTCTATGGGACATGCCTATGGTAAATATTTTATAGCTTTTATTTGTTAGTGTATCTTTGGGTCAATATTAAAATCACTAAAACACATTTAACAACTGGTGTATAGTATCCAGAGGTTATTGAGTGCAATAGATAGCAAAACAGTTTTGTAACCAAATGGATGTATATTTAAATAGTGTGTCAGTGCATTTTAAGGGATCTATAGATTAAGAATGTATTTCCTGTGACAAATTTGGGATGCCTGTGTTGAATATGGTTTTGTGTTTCTTTTGGCAGATAACAGTCGATAACATTTTAAGTTCCGAACCGATTGTATCGCTTAAGATATCATCTTAAACTGCAGTTGACAAGCTTTACGATGGTATATAATATGTCCAGATAGAATAATTATGAGCGAAGATATTCGAATAAATATGTAAAAGTACGGATATGTTGGGAGTGCTTGACCCGTTGTTCTAAAAAAATAATAAATTGTTCTGCTTGTTAAATGCATGGTATAAGTCGTGGGAAACTCATTTATTTAAAACATTAAGTTGGTCGATCACATTTCATTGATGGAAAGTTATATTACGGGAGTTATTCTGGTGTCGATATAACACGCAATGTTAAGTCAGTATTGATTTTTTGATTTGCAAAGCAGTGATTATTTTCAGTGAACCCGCGCTATATTTAAACCACTTCCCAGAAATTGACGTGTTTCGTGACGTTTATTTTCCAGGAAAAATCGACTCTAATACCTACGGTGGCTGATTTAGGACACTCAAATATTTATTTTTATCTCGTTATTTATTTTTATCTCGATACGATCTCGTTATAACGAGAAAACATCCCGTTATAACGAGAAAAGATCTCGTTATAACGAGAAAGTATCTCGTTATAACGAGAAAAAGATCTCGTTATAACGAGAAAGTATCTCGTTATAACGAGAAAAGATCTCGTTATAACGAGAAAAGATCTCGTTATAACGAGATAGTATCTCGCTATAACGAGAAAAGATCTCGTTATAACGAGAAAAGTTCTCGTTATAACGAGAAAAGATCTCGTTATAACGAGGAAAACATCTCGTTATCTCGAGATAATATCACGTGACTCTGATGACATGAAACATATAGCCCCCACCACCAAAACACTTTATATATCTCGCGGGTGTTTTCAATATCCTGGATGTAATACATGGGAAAAACACCTACCCACCCCCACCCCAAGCATCCCAACCATGCCCGTGAAATACCGCTCCTCTCCCTCGCACATGTTGTCAACGATAATTACGATAAGCGCATAAAACTCTCATACCAATAAACACAGAAAATGAGATGGAATTCACACAAACAAATGAAACAACTATAGCGTAATAAACTCGATGTGGTATCCCCTTCTCGTTGGCGGGGTCCGGGGGTCCTTCCCTGGGAAAATTTTGAAAACTATGAGGGCCAAAACTCGCATTCTCAGTGATTCTGAGGCCGCTGTGACACTACCAATTCGAATTCTCTGCTCGTTTCGTAATTAGGCGCGCTTCTGAATTTATCCCCTTGGTTAACTTTCTTCGTTTGTGTTTTGTTTTGGACTGACTTCAAACATCTCCACGAGTTTAATCGGGACCATCGGTTAATAATTTTTTTATTGAAGAGGTGGGGTGGGGGTGGTAAATACCCCCTATCCCCCCCCCCCTTACCCGGTTTTAACGCCACTGAAAAAGGATGAAAAACAAAAAATAAGATGGAATTTTCACAGACAAATTAAACAACTATAGCCTTATAAACTTACTGCCACCCCCCCCCCCCCTCCCCCACCAACACACACAACGAGAGATTTATTTATTATCGACGCTTTCAACAGCCAGAGGCATGTCATGTAGGGTAGTTCCCTTGGTGGAGGAAGAACCGGAGACAACCACTGAGCAGCGGCGAGCAACCGTCAAGTTCTCCAACATACTAACCCGACAGAATTAGAGTTAGAGCGGTTGAAGGCACGTGCACCATCGACGTGCAGTACGCCCTAGCACATAATGCCACCGTGACCCCACGTCAGGCCATGTGGACAATTGGGATTAAGTGTCTTGCCTAAAGACACAACGCGGGTCAGAATCGAACCGTCGATCTCTATGTTTCAAGCTCGATACTCTTACAAATGAGCTACCGCGCTCTCATAATTATATAGTAGGTAGCTGTACATGTTTGTCGTGGAACACATTATGGCGTCATTAACCTTTTACCAAACGCAAGTTGAAGACAACAGTAGGCCCACAATTATTTTTACACAAAAAATAAATGAAATTCATTTTTTTCTTCCAAACTAAACGGCTTATGACACTCATTTGAACGAGCTCGTCGAGCTCTTTTCGATGCGATATCATAAAACTATGGTTTGGGAGAAAAAATTATGAACATAAATTTTGAGTGGCGAATTTTGTATATTACACGGACGGTTTGTGTCGCTGCGGTGGGTAAAAGGGTTATCATGATTAGGCCAATTATATACGGTATACCGATAACTTGCGCACTTCTTAGAAATAGAATTAAATGGTGTCAATAATATAACAATAATGCAATGCATGAATACTGAAGCTCTAGAAAAATGGTTTTTACTGTGTAGAGCTAGGATCCCAAATTGTGTGTGTGTTGGGGAGGAGGGGGGGGAGTAATATCGCGAGGGTCGAGAACTACATACCACGGGTATGTCTCGAGGTTTGAGGCAAGGGACGGAGAGTTTGGGAGGTACACCCTCCCATTGGTGGGGGTCCGGGGGATGATTTTGTTTTCAAATTATAAAGCTCTGGGGCCCATTCTGGGCATCTTGAGAGAAGGGAGGTTTGGGAATTATAAGTGGCAGTTTGATTTTTGTGGGGGTGGGGTGGAGGTCAATGTTATTGGATGGGGTGCCCCCCCCCCCCCCCATGCCGCTTCAGCACTAAGTTTTTCAATAAACTTCTCATTTTGTTCACTGACAGACAGAGTTGAACATGAATATGAAGCATGACGACTATAGTCATCACTGGTATAGGGAATTTATTTAATTATTTATTAGTGATTAAAGTCATTTTTGTGAAGCTATATACTGTCGTCTTCAACTTGCGTTAGAACTCTATATGTAACTCGAATTCTGCCGGGTTAGTACGTTGGAGAGTTCGACGGTTGCTCGCCGCTGCTCAGTGGTTCTCTCCGATTCTTCGGTTCTTCCTCCACCCGCAGAACTACATTACACGACATGACCCTGGCTATTGAAAGAGTCGTCAAATTCCAATAAATAAATAAATAAATAAATAAATAAATAAATAAATAAATAAATAAATAAATAAATAAATAAATAAATCTCTCCTTGTGTGGGGAGGGGTGGCAGTAAGTTTATTACACTTTTGTTGTTTAAATTGTCTGTGTGAATTCCATCTCATTTTTCTGTTTTCCATCCTTTCTCAGTGGCGTTAAACCGGGGCGGGGGGTGTGAGGGGGATATTTACCACCCCCCGCCCCCCCCCCCCCCAAAAAAAAAAAAAAAAAAAAATCAAAAAATTATTAACCCATGGTCCCGATTAAACTCGTGGAGATGTTTGAGGTCAGTCCAAAACAAAACACAAACGAAGAGGTTGACCAACCGGATAAATTCAGAAGCTAGCCTATTTACGAAACGAGCAGAGAATTCGAATTGGTAGTGTCACAGCGGCCTCAGAATCACTGAGAACGCGAGTTTTGGCCCTCATATTTTTCAAAATTTTCCAAGAGAAGGGCCCCCGGACCCCGACAACGAGAAGGGGATACCACATCTGGTGCTCTCCCCCCACCTCGCCACTGCCGACTCGAATCATGCTACTGTCAGCACAATGGGCGCCCCTTTTGCATGGATCTCCGCCTTGGTACCCCTCTCCCAATATTTTTACCTTCTCACGTCCCTGTCCTTGTTCTATTAGCATGAGCGTTAAATACACTTGTCGTAATTATCTTTTACAACATGTGCGAGGGGGAGGGAAGGTATTTCGCGGGCATTGGTGGGATGCTTTGGGAAGGAGTGTTTCCCGTGTATTTCATCCGCAGTATTAAACACACGCGTAAGATATGTACACTGTTTTGGGGCTGAGGCTATAGTTGTGTTTTGAGTGCCGTGTGTCGAAAAAGTGTTCCATATACGGTGTGTGTGTGGGGGGGGGGGGGGGGGGGGGGGGGGGGGTCAGCGAGTTTATTACGCTATAGTTGTTTCATTTGTTTGTGTGAATTCCATCTCATTTTCTGTGTTTATTGGTATGAGAGTTATCTGCGCTTATCGTAATTATCGTTGACAACATGTGCGAGGGAGAGGAGCGGTATTTCACGGGCATGGTTGGGATGCTTGGGGGTGGGGGTGGGTAGGTGTTTTTTCCCATGTATTACATCCAGAATATTGAAAACACCCGTGAGATATATAAACTGTTTTGGTGGTGGGGGCTATATGTTTCATGTCATCAGAGTCACGTGATTTTATCTCAAGATAACGAGATGTTTTCTCGTTATAACGAGATGTTTTCTCGTTATAACGAGATACTATCTCGTTATAACGAGATCTTTTCTCATTATAACGAGATGTTTTCTCGTTATAACGAGATCTCTTCTCGTTATAACGAGATACTTTCTCGTTATAACGAGATGTTTTCTCGTTATAACGAGATCGTATCTCGTTATAAACGAGATACGATCTCGTTATAACGAGAAAGCATCTCGTTATAACGAGATACTATCTCGTTATAACGAGAAAACATCTCGTTATAACGAGAAAACATCTCGTTATAACGAGAAAGTATCTCGTTATAACGAGAAAAGATCTCTTTATAACGAGAAAGTATCTCGTTATAACGAGAAAAGATCTCGTTATAACGAGATAGTATCTCGTTATAACGAGAAAACATCTCGTTATCTCGAGATAAAATCACGTGACTCTGATGACATGAAACATATAGCCCCCACCACCAAAACAGTTTATATATCTCGCGGGTGTTTTCAATATTCTGGATGTAATACATGGGAAAAACACCTACCCACCTCCACCCCAAGCATCCCAACCATGCCCGTGAAATACCGCTCCTCTCCCTCTCACATGTTGTCAACGATAATTACGATAAGCGCATATAACTCTCATACCAATAAACACAGAAAATGAGATGGAATTCACACAAACAAATGAACAACTATAGCGTAATAAACTCGCTGCCCCCCCCCCCCCCCGCCCCTCTCCCCACACCGTATTTGGGACACTTTTTCGACACACGGCACTCAAAACACGACTATAGCCTCAGCCCCAAAACAGTGTACATATCTTACGCGTGTGTTTAATACTGTGGGTGTAATACACGGGAAACACTCCAACCCCTCTCCTTCCCACAACCCCTCTCCTTCCCAAAGCATCCCACCAATGCCCGCAAAATACCTCCCTCCCCCTCGCACATGTTGTAAAGATAATTACGACAAGTGTATTTAACGCTCATTCTAATAGAACAAGGACAGGGACGTGAAAAAGTAAAAATATTGGGAGAGGGGTATCAAGGCGGAGATCCATGCAAAGGGGCGCCCATTGTGCTGACAGTAGCATGATTCGCGTCGCGCAGTGGCGAGGTGGGGGAGAGCACCAGATGTGGTATGCCCTTCTCGTTGGCGGGGTCCGGGGGCCCTTCCCTGGGAAAATTTTGAAAAATATGAGGGCCAAAACTCGCGTTCTCAGTGATTCTGAGGCCGCTGTGACACTACCAATTCGAATTCTCTGCTCGTTTCGTAAATAGGCTAGCTTCTGAATTTATCCGTTTGGTCAACCTCTTCGTTTGTGTTTTGTTTTGGACTGACTTCAAACATCTCCACGAGTTTAATCGGAACCATGGGTTAATAATTTTTTAATTTTTTTTTTTTTTTTTTTGGGGGGGGGGGGGGGTGGGGGTGGGGGAGGGGGGGTGGTAAATATCCCCCCCCCGGTTTAACGCCACTGAGAAAGGGATGGCAAACAGAAAAATGAGATGGAATTCACACACACAAATTAAACAACAAAAGCGTCATAAACTTACTGCCACCCCTCCCCCACACCCTTCCCTCCACACACAAGGAGAGATTTATTTATCTATTTATTTATTTATTTATTGGAATTTGACGACTCTTTCAGCAGCCAGGGTCATGTCGTGTAATGTAGTTCTACGGGTGCAGGAAGAACCGAAGAATCGGAGAGAACCACTGAGCAGCGGCGAGCAACCGTCGAACTCTCCAACGTACTAACCCGGCAGAATTTGAGTTACATGTTCTAACGCAAGTTGAAGACGACAGTATATAGCTTCACAAAAGTGACTTTAAACACCAATAAATAATTAAATAAATTCCCTAAAGTTGAAGACGACAGTATATAGCTTCACAAAAGTGACTTTAAACACCATAAATAATTAAATAAATTCCCTATACCAGTGATGACTATAGTCGTCATGCTTCATATTCCATATTATTATTGAAAAACTTAGTGCTGAAGCAGCATGGGGGGGGGGGGGGGGACACTCCCCATCCAATAACATTAACCTCCACCCCCACCCCCACAAAAATCAAACTGCCACTTATAATTCCAAACCTCCCTTCTCTCAAGATGCCCAGAATGGGCCTCAGAGCTTTATAATTTGAAGAAAAAAATCACCCCCGGACCCCACCAATGGGAGGGCGTACCTCCCAAACTCTCCGTCCCCTGCCTCAAACCTCGAACATGCCCGTGGTATGTCGTTCTCGACCCTCGCTGCCCCCCCCCCCCCAACACACACACAATTTGGGATCCTAGCTCTACACAGTAAAAAACAATTATCTAGAGCTTCAGTATTCATGCATTGCATTATTGTTATATTATTGACATCATTTAATTCTATTTCTAAGAAGTGCACAAGTTATCGGGTATACCGTATATATTGGCCTAATCATAACCCTTTTACCCACCGCAGCGACACAAACCGTCCGTGTAATATACAAAATTCGCCACTCACAATTTATGTTCATAATTTTTTCTCCCAAACATAGTTTATGATATCGCATCGATAAGAGCTCGACGAGCTCGTTCAAATGAGTGTCATAAGCCGTTTAGTTTGGAAGAAAAAAATGAATTTCATTTATTTTTGTTGTGTAAAAATAATTGTGGGCCTACTGTTGTCTTCAACTTGCGTTTGGTAAAAGGTTAATGACGCCATAATGTGTTCCCACAGCAAACATGTACAGCTACCTACTATATAATTATGAGAGCGCGGTAGCTCATTTGTTAGAGTATCGAGCTTGAAACATAGAGATCGACGGTTCGATTCTGACCCGCGTTGTTTAATCCCAATTGTCCACATGGCCTTGACGTGGGGTCACGGTGGCATTATGTGCTGGGGTGTACTGCACGTCGATGGTGCACGTGCCTTCAGCCGCTCTAACTCTAATTCTGTCGGGTTAGCATTTGGAGAACTTGACGGTTGCTCGCCGCTGCTCAGTGGTTGTCTCCGGTTCTTCCTCCACCAAGGGAACTACCCTACATGACATGCCCCTTGCTGTTGAAAGCGTCGATAATAAATAAATCTCTCCTTGTGTGTGTTGGTGGGGGGGGGGGGGTGGCAGTAAGTTTATAAGGCTATAGTTGTTTAATTTGTCTGTGAAAATTCCATCTTATTTTCTGTTGTTCATCCTTTCTCAGTGGCGTTAAAACCGGGTAAGGGGGGCGGTAGGGGGTATTTACCACTCCCACCCCACCTCTTAATAAAAAAAAATAATTAACCGATGGTCCCGATTAAACTCGTGGAGATGTTTGAAGTCAGTCCAAAACAAAACGCAAATGAAGAAAGTTAACCAAGCGGATGAATTCAGAAGCGCGCCTAATTACGAAACGAGCAGAGAATTCGAATTGGTAGTGTCACAGCGGCCTCAGAATCACTGAGAATGCGGTTGGCCCTCATAGTTTTCAAAATTTTCCCAGGGAAGGGCCCCCGGACCCCGCTAACGAGAAGGGGATACCGCATCTGGTGCTCTCCCCCGCCTCGCCACTGCGCGACTCGAATCATGCTACTGCCAGCACAATGGGCGCCCCTTTTGCATGGATCTCCGCCTTGATACCCCTCTCCCAATATTTTTACCTTCTCACGTCCCTGTCCTTGTTCTATTAGTATGAGCGTTAAATACACTTGTCGTAATTATCTTTCACAACATGTGCGAGGGGGAGGGGAGGTATTTCGCGGGCATTGGTGGGATGCTTTGGGAAGGAGAGGGGTAGGAGTGTTTCCCGTGTATTACATCCACAGTATTAAACACACGCGTAAGATATGTACACTGTTTTGGGGCTGAGGCTATAGTCGTGTTTTGAGTGCCGTGTGTCGAAAAAGTGTTCCACACACGATGTGGGGGGGGGGGGGGGGGGGGGGGAGGGGCGGGGGGCAGGGGGCAGCGAGTTTATTACGCTATAGTTGTTTCATTTGTTTGTGTGAATTCAATCTCATTTTCTGTGTTTTATTGGTATGAGAGTTATATGCGCTTATTGCGTTATTTCACGGGCATAGTTGGGATGCTTGGGGTGGGGTGGGTAGGTGTTTTTCTCATGTATAACATCAGAATATTGAAAACACCCGCGAGATGTATAAACTGTTTTGGTGGTGGGGCTATATGTTTCATGTCATCAGAGTCACGTGATTTTATCTCGAGATAACGAGATTTTTTTCTCGTTATAACGAGATTTTTTCTCGTTATAACGAGATCTTATCTCGTTATAACGAGATCTTTTCTCGTTATAACGAGATACTATCTCGTTATAACGAGATCTTTTCTCGTTATAACGAGATCTTTTCTCGTTATAGCGAGATACTATCTCGTTATAACGAGATCTTTTCTCGTTATAACGAGATACTTTCTCGTTATAGCGAGATAGTATCTCGTTATAACGAGATGTTTTCTCGTTATAACGAGATAGTATCTCGTTATAACGAGATCGTATCTCGTTATAACGTGATAAAAATAAATATTTGAGTGTCCTAAATCAGCCACCGTAGAATAGCCTAGATGCCGATCTGCTGACATCTTGACAGATGTCAGCCAGGTCGGCATTTAGGTGATTCTTTAGGACTTCGTGTAGGCTTCCCCGCTATGAGGGAGCAGAGGGGGGTATGGGGAGGAGGCATTAGCGGGTTTGGTAAGGTCAACCCTCTTAAGTTCCGCGCTTGTTTTCCCTTTTTCATAGTGGGGGGCACCCTCTGTAGTTAGCGGTTGTGCTGCCCGTTACAGTTTGGGCATTTGAGTGCTTTTGGTTTATAGGCACTGGAAATGTGGTTCTCACCACATTTCATGCATCTTAGTTGGCCTTTACAATTGTTCGCGATGTGGTCAAATTTCTGGCATTTATGGCATTGTATTGGAGGGGGGTTGGGACGGTATTCCTCCGCATGGTGGCGTCTGCCGTTGATGACCACCCCCTGTGACATTATTTTCAGTTTAAGTTCTCTGTTTTCCTTGATTTTCCAGGTGCACTTCCCAGTGGCTCTGGATGTAAATCTTTCCCATTCGCACCTTGGGAGAGACAAATTAATATGGTCTTTTGGCGTGTCTGGGTGGACTCTAGTTACTACTATAGTGAAGTCCTTCTGTTGGCGTCTTGCTAAGGGGGGCGAAGATTTGTTACTTGATTTCCCTATTTTAGCGTTTATGTTTTGGCTGACAGGTGGTTGTAGTACGGCCCTGGCATAACTCATTGGGGTGTTTGGCTAAGGCGCCGCCCTCTCCTTAGGCTGGCTGGTGGGTGGACCACTGGCCTCCATAGAAGAGGCAAGCCTACGGTGAACCGGTTTTTGCTGTTGGGGGCCTGAGCCCGGTCTGGAAAAGCTGTTTGATCGAGGTGTTCTGATTTTTTTGTATCTCCTGTCGATAGTTTGCCCGAAGCCTTCCTCGTCAAACACCTCCTCCAGCTCAGGCTCCGTCTCCTGGCTGCTTTTTTTCCTTTTAAGAGGAGTGCCTTGAGGTGTTCTGAGCATTTGCCTCAGGGTAGGCCCTGACTCATGGTCAAGAGGGTTGGATTCTGGCATTATCATAGGTCTAGTCTGGTTGTCCTCAGCCTGTGTCTCCGCCACTATCTTGATCTCCGTGGGAGGAGATCCAGGTGTTGGCAGAGACACCTCAGCTGGAGCTTCTACAGGATTGGTAGTCTGGAGTTCATTCCCAGGTTTTAATTCCATATTTGGCTAGATTAGTAAGTGTTGATTCCATGCTCCCTAGACAAGAGAGTCTGGCCTCCATAGCCTGCAACTTGGCCTTAAAGGAGGCGTTCTCAATAAGGAGTGCTTGGTGGCGAGCCGCGGCCGCCGCCCCTTACTTTGGCCAGGTCACTCTGGAATTGAGTCACTCAGGCTTCAGCTTCAGCGAGCTTTTTGAGTAACTCCGCTCTTTCCTTTTCCCATTCCTTTCCCTCAGGGTTACCCTTGGGATGTTTGGCTGTGCCCCCACCCCTGGATTCCTGGTTATGGCGGTTGCCCCAGCCCCCTTACAGTGAGTAGAGATTTGGCTAACCTGACGAACCTGCTTTGCTTTTGTAGAACCAGAGAGGGATTCCCTTCTCCCTTTTGGCTGGTCCGACTCTTTCTTCTCTGGTTTCCTGGTTGTAGCTGGGTTAGTTCTAGATGTGATGTTACTTTCCGTCTGGTTGTCCATGTTGTTTGAGTTAGGTGTGAATTGCTTAATTAGCGTGCTTATCGGTAGTGCTGTTCTCACTTCGGAGGTAGTCTCTCGAATGATGAATGAGTATGAAAATCATGGAATTAAATGAAATGTATGAAAGCTGTCAATCGAACGAAATGATTTTGCGCGCCGAAGGCGCGTAGGGACGGTATGAGGAACAAGCCCCTTTCGACACTCGGTAACTGTATATGATTGGCTGTCACATGTCTAGGCGTGTTGAAGGAGGAAAAGGTTCCGGTACTCGGCAGGTGTCTCCTGTTGCGGCGTGGCGATCTCGTTGACTGATGTTGGTTGAGCCCTCGGGTGAGGACCAGTGTGGGAGGTTGGGTCCTCTCACTAAGGTACTACTCTCCCCGAGGGTGCAGTCAATCTAGATTTTTCGGGCAAGTATAGTGTGCCACATCGGAGATGATTTTAAGTGAAGACCATCACTGGCAAGTATAATCTGCCTCAGGCTGTCTCTGTTTGATGGGATGTCTTTGAAGGAAACAACAACGACCCTTTCGGGGACCACCAAGAAGAAGACCCGAACTTCCCTGGTTCGGGGGCAGGCCTGCATTGTAATCCTAATGGGTTGGGACAAAAGGATGCGCAATGCGCTTACAAAAAGGGGCAGAGGCGGGGACGCAGGACCAACGCTCGACTCCCTTAAAGTGGTCGACCACTTTTAGGGATGGAGTGGAGGATGCTCAGGAACCATGGGGGTTACCGTTTCTATAACGGTTGGACTGTCCATAACGGTTATTGGGGTGCTGTCAAAAAGCATCTTCTGTGTACCTGCTTAAAAGAAGAAGCAGAATTAGTTTTCATTAGAATATGTAAAAAATTAAAAGATGAAAGTAGCTCATTATGTTTTAATTGTGATCTCAGTTAAGCTGTTAGTCTGCCTGTTAGATCACCTACATAGGGTGATAGTGAGTTTGTAGCGGGAGGGTAACAGGTTTAGACACTAAACCACACCCGAGGGTGTTTCTGTTATGCCCTTCGCTGGTTTCGACCATATTTAGATTAGTTTGAGTTATTTTGGATCACGATTAAAGACTGCAAATCCCGCCTCCAGCCGGGGAGGCCCAGCCCACACAAAACGCTCTCGCCTGGTATCGAGAGCGTCCTGTGTGGGCCGAGCACCCCCCCCCCCCGGCCAGAAACGAGATCTACAGTATCCAATCGTGATGTAATTTCAGTTGAGTCGGTGGAGGCAGCCCTTTCTGGAAAAAGCCACAGTTAAGCTGTTTTTCTGCCTGTTTATTCACCTTCTAGTTCCATATTTATTTAGTTTTTTTAACAATATTTAATCCTGATATAATTTTAGTTGAGTCGGTGAAGGCAGCCCTTTCTGGTAGAAGGCCACAATTAAGCTGTTTTTCTGCCTGTTTGTTCACCTTCTCGTTCCCTAGTTTTTTCGAGCGGTCTTAGTTTTGATTGCAATTTTGGGGCTTTTGTCGGCTTTCTCAAATGGCTCCAAGTTCGAAGATTAGTTCGCTGTCGGCTAACCGGTCATGATTTTTTCGCGGCCAGGGTGGCTAGGCGGTCTTTAATAGTGGCGATATCGGCCCTGTCGTGGAGTGTTTTGATAGGACGGGTGTGTCCCATGGTGCGCGGAGGGCAACTCTAAGCGCGTGATTTTGGACCTTCTGGAGTTTTCCCATATTAGTTTGGTTGAGGTCAGTTAGTTAGTATGATTGCACCGTATTCGAGTACTGGGCGCACAAAGGATTTGTATAGTTTGACTAGGGTGGACTTGTTGGCTCCCCATGAAGTTCCCTTAAGCATTTTCAGCAAGTTAATGCGTTTGGTGGCTTTTTTCGCCATGACGTCGGTATGTTTGTTGAAGGACAGTTTTTGATCAATGGTAATGCCCAGGAATTTCGCTTCTTTGCATTCTGGGAGGGTGTTATCCATAAGTTTTAGGTCAAAATCCCGTTTACTTATCTTGCGAGTAAAGGTGATTCGTTGGGTTTTATTGGCGTTTAGCTTAATTCTCCATTGGCACACCATTGTTCAAGCTCGTCGAGAGCGCGTTGCAGGGGTTTTTGAAGCAGATTGGCCGTATTGTTAGAGTCCCAGAGGCCCTTATCATCCGCGAATTGGAAACCTGAACGCGATCCTCGGAGAAGCTAAGGTCATTTACGAAAAAGATGTAAAGGAGGGGGCTTAGGACGGATCCGTGGGGGTGCCTGCTTCGAGGGGGACACTGTCAGACATTTCATTGTTCACTCTGACTTTAATTTCGCGATATTTTAAGAAAGAAGATAGTCGAATGCTTTTTGAAGTCTAACAGGACTGCCGCGCCTATTTGCTGATTGTTGATAGCGGTTTTCATTTGGGTGACTAGTCGGTAGACATGTTCGATGCCTTCTTTACGGTTTTCTATAGGCTCTTTGCCATTTATTGAAGAAGTCGATGTCTTCAAGGTCCCCCCTGACCGATTGGTAAGGATTCGTTCGAATGTCTTACCAATGCAGCTGAGTAGGCTGATTGGGCGGTAGCTGGCTGGATCGGAGGGGTCCTTGTCGGTTTTGGTATCATGACACCGATGGCTTTTTTCCAGCATTTGGGAATGTAGCCATGGGTGAGGCATGCGTTGAATAGTTTGTTTAGTTTTTCGATTAGGGAGTTTGGCTTCGTTTTAGAATTTTGTAGCTTACTTCGTCTTCGCCGGGTGAGGAGGAGGTTTTTGCATTTTTTTATGACATTAATGATTTCGTCATTGGTGATGGGGGTGACAAGGTCATCATCGTCTCCGTCTTCTGGCTCGTTATCGAAATTTGGGTCACGGTAGATATCAAGGTGTTCATTGATGAAGTCATCAATCACATTGATGACGGCGTCTTCATTACCCGTGCCTTGATACGAGCGATGCGTTTTTCTTAGGAGGTCGGCAAAGGTGTCGGCCTTCTCTTTGTCGGTGCGAGTGAAAGAGCCGTCTTCCTTCTTAAGAGGTTTTGCTGCGGCTTTACCGCCCTTGTTTTTTTGCCCAGTAAGAATTTTGAAAGAGTCCCAGAATGTTTTAGCATCTTGGGTCCCGTTTAGGTTGGCTGTTGCCTTTTCCCAGCTGGCTTGTTTTTTCGGCTTTGAGGGCTTCTTTGATTTCGCCGTGAAGGCGGTTGTATGTTTTTTTGAGTTCAGATTTCTTGCTGGGGACAGTTTCTTTTTAGAGAGCACGAAGAGATTTCCGTTTAAATTTGATAAGTGACAGAGTCTCGCCCGAGATAGTGTTTCTCCAGGGGCGTATTCCTCTTTTGGGCATATTTCGTTAAGGTTGAGTTAATGACTTTCTCAATGCTCTCGCATTTGGATTCTAGTTCCGCTGCATTAGATGGGGGGGGGGGGGGGGGGGGGGGGGGGGGGGGGGGGGGTCAGTGAGTTTGACATCAATGATGGTCGTGGTAGAGGTTCCAATTAATTTTCCTGAAGTTTCTGCGGAGGGGGGGGGGGGGGGGTACCTGGGTGGGCCATTTCCTAACTGCAGGGAGGCATGGGACCGGGAGGTGGTCGCTACCTAAGTCATCATCGCCGACCCAGTGGTCATCGATGTGGTTTATCAGGGAGTCACTGGCGATAATTAGATCGAGGATTTCGGATGAGAATAATGGGTTGTTACTGTATAAGTTGCTAAGCTGTCATTCATAATCATATGACGGTTATGTTTTTTTGTGATTTCAAGGAGGGCTTCACCGTTGGGGGTAGTTTTATTGCAGCCAAAGTACAGATGTTTGGCAATGAAGTTGCCGAAGAAAATGCAGCTTTTGTATTTCCTCGTAAAGGATTCAAAGACAGTGTCAGAAACAATTTTGCTTGGGTCGTTATAATAACAAACAATCGCGATGTTTTTATTGTCAACAGTGATTTCAGTAGCAATCACCTCTGCATCGAGGTGATTAGTTTTTATGGTTTTAGTTTTGATGTTCTGCTTTATTAGAAGAGCGACGCCGCCACCTGTGGTGGTTAGTCGGTCTCTATAATAGTGCTGAACCCGCTTACTGAGAATTTTTTGCTAGGTTGGAGCCAACTTTCGTAGATACAGATAATGTCTGTGTCTTCGAAGTATCGGCTGATCTGAAGTTTTTTTATTGTTAACGCTTCTAGCGTTCCACACGGCTATTTGTAACTTATTCATGATGGGGTTGTAGTTTAATTGCGGTGTTTTGTTAGAGGTGTATTTGCGGCCTTATTGGGTGTTAATTGCGTCTTTTAATTTGGGAGTCGGATATCTTTGTTTTGAAAAGACGGGACGCTGACCAGCTAACATCTTGACAGATATCCGATAGGCTGGTACTCATGTGTTTGTTTAGTACGGTGAACAATGCTCCTGCAACTAATGAACAGATTGTGTGGGGGGGAGGGGGGGGGGAGGAAGCACTGTCGGGATTTTTAAGTTAAGGTTTTTTAACTCGATATTTTGTTTGACTTTTTTGTATTGGGGACACCCGCGATAATTGCTTACATGGTCCCCTTTGCAATTAGGGCATAGTGGCGAGTCTGACATGCATGCCTGTGTGGGATGATTGCCTCCACATCTCATGCAGGTCAGATTCCCCCTGCATTTATTGGCTAAGTGCCCGAATTTTTGGCACTTATGGCACTGGATGGGTGGAGGGGTAGATCTATACTCCTCTACCATATGTTTTCTGCCGTTAATAGTTACTCCATTCTTGGTTAGTTTTTCTTTAACTTCTTTGCTTGGGACCGTTCACCTTAAGGCCCTCCACGTGCTTTGCCCGTGGCCCTAGGTGTAAACCTCTCCCATTCGCAGTTCGGCAAATACCCTGGATATGACATCCTTGGGGGTTTCCGGGTGAACCCTAGTTACGACTATTATGAAGGGGACTGACTTTTTAACGGGAGGGGATGGAGTCGCTTTCCCTTGTCTCCTGTTTTTTTGTAAGCGGACGATCTGCGTTTCTTTTGACCGCCTCAGAAAAGTTAAGTTCCATAAGAGGAGTAGGCGTAGTAGGCGTAGGTGATGTATTGCTGGACATGAGTAGTTGCTCGAATTACTGGAATTATTGGAATTACTGGAGTTGTTGGAATTGCAAGCGTTTCCGGGTGCCTTTTCTGGGATGTTATTCTGATCAGTCAGACTAGGGACTGAGATAGAGCCAGGAGGGCACGGACAAGGAATGAGACTTCGACACCTTTTGACTTTGCGCTCAGTCAAGGTGTCAAAACCATCCTCGTTTGTGCTCTCCTGGAGCTCTATATCACAATCTGAATTATCTCTTTTTTGCTGTTTTCTTTTTTGTGGTGTCCTACCACATGTGCGGGCTTGAACTCTGGAGAGCGGGGCCTCAGGAATGCTGTTGCCACTGTCTTTAGGGTAGTCAGGGCTGAACAGCTGTGATAGAGGCTTGTCTGGGTTGAACTCTTTTGTGTTTAAAGGATCTTTAGGATCATTGGTGGAGGGTGTTCTGTCGATCCTGGTCCTCCCAGCATCCCGAGCGACCTCTGCATAGAATCTAGGACTTCTGCCCTTCTCCGATTCAGGGGTTGCTGGGGTTGCCGAGCCACCAGTTACTTTGACTGCGTTGTTGTTGTTATGACCAGAGCTACTCTGATCAGTGGTGCATGATTTTACTACCTTAGATGGTGCAGGGTGGATTTCTGCCACTACCTGGATTTCCTTTGAAGGAGAGCCAGGGGTTGGTGTACAGACCTGGGTACAGACCTGGGCTTCAGAAATGGTGACCACGCTAGGCTGGCTAATAGGCTGGCTAATATTGACAGCAGAAGCAGCAGAGGACTTAAGTCTGGCGATTTCTTCATCCTTGGCAGCAAGCTGCGCCCTGAGAGCGGCCACCTCCTTTCTAATCTCTTTTATCTCATCCACTAAACCCTGGACCCCCCCCCCCCCCCCCATAGATTGGGTATTAAACCCACCTACCTTGCCAGTGGACGCTCTTCTAGCAGCTCTATCTCTTTCTCTTCTATTCTTTCTTTCTTCCTTTCTCTCCTCTCTCTTCTTCTCTTTGATGAAAGCTGTGGAGATTTTGTGTGGCTGAGACATTTTTCCTTATTTTCCTTAATTATCAGTTATTATCAGTAGCAAGTATCAGAGAAAAGTTCACAGAAGCGTGTTAAGTTAATTCTTTTTGTGGCTGAAATATGATCAAAATCACTTTTTCAGTGTGACTGTCTTGGCGCTTGAACTGAACTGAAACCACGATCACAAAAACGAGTCGAATGGCGAATGCTGTTCGGTTGAACCGGGTATAAATCAGTCCCTGGCGGACGTGATAGAGATAGCGCCGCTATAGGTATTGGCGTCAAGGTCAGAAAGAAAGGTCAAAATGTGTAGAAGCCTCATCCCTCGTCCGTGTCCTCCTGGCTCGGTCTCGGCCTCGGCCTCATCAATACCAACACCAACTGACAATACAGGCAGAAACAGCACCATAACCGCTAATAAGGCTCCAAGTCAGCCGATTCAGCCAACCCCATCACCTAACGCTAATAACGCAAATATGCCATCAGCTTCACCTTCACCAACCCCATTAATGGAGCTCAACTTTTCGGAGGCAGTCAAAAAATCAGCAGATCGTCCTCTAACAAAAACAGGAGACAAGGGAAAGCGACTCCCCCTCAAGCTATCAAAAAGTCAGGACCCTGCATAATTGTCGTGACTGGGGTTCACCCGGAAACCCCCAATGATGCCATATCCAGGGGATTAACGAACTGCGGATGGGAGAGGTTTACATCTAGGGCCGCGGGCAAATGCACGTGGAGACTAATAGTAAACTGCCCAAGTAAGGAAATAAAAGATAAATTTACCAAGAGTGGAGTAAATATTAATGGCAGAAAACATGTTGTGGAGGAGTATAGAACCACCCCTCCACCCATCCAATGCCATAAGTGCCAGAAATTCGGGCACTTAGCTTCGAAATGCAGGGGGAATCTGACCTGCATGAGATGTGGAGGCAATCACCTCACACAGGGATGCAAGTCAGACTCTCCCTCATGCCCAAACTGTAAGGGAGACCACGTAAGCAGCTATCGCGGGGTGCCCCCATTTTAAAAAAGTCAAACAAAGCATAGAATTAAAAAACCTAAACCTAAAAAATCCCGACAACGCCTCCTCCCCCATACAATCTGCTCACTAGTTGCGGGAGCATTGTTCACTGTATTAGATAAACACGTAAATACTAATCTGTCTGACATCTGTCGTGATGTTAGCCGGTCAGCGCCCCGGCTTTTCAAAACACAGATTTCGGACTCGCTAATTAAAGCCTCAATCAACACCCAATAAGGCCGCCACTTAACCCCTAACAAAACACCAAAATTAACTACACTCCCATCATGAATAAGTTATACAAATAGCCGTGTAGAACGCTAGAAGTGTTAACAATAAAAAACTTCAAATCAGCCGCTATTTCGAAGACACAGACATGATCTGTATCTGCGAAAGTTGGCTTCAACCCAGCAAAAATGTCTCTGTAAGCGGGTTCAGCACTATCAGAAGAGACCGTCTAACCACCACAGGTAGAGGCGTCGCTCTTCCAATAAAGCAGAACATCAAAACCAAAACCATAAAAACTAATCACCTCGACGCAGAGGTGATTGCTACTGAAATCACTGTTGATAATAAAAAACATCGCGATTGTTTGTTATTATAATGACCCAAGCAAAATTGTTTCTGACACTGTCTTTGAATTCTTTACGAGGAAATACAAACATTGCATTTTCCTCGGCGACTTCAATGCCAAACATCTGTACTTTGGCTGCAACAAAACTACCCCAAACGGTGAAGCCCTCCTTGAAATCACGAAAAAACATAACCTTCATGTGGTTTCGAATGACAGCTCAGCAACGTATATCAGTAACAACCCATTATTCTCATCCGAAATCCTCGATCTAATTATCGCTAGTGACTCCCTGATAAACCATATCGATGACCACTGGGTCGGCGACGATCACTTAGGCAGCGACCACCTCCCGGTCCAGGCCTCTCTGCAGCTAGGAAATGGCCCACTCAGGTAACCCCCCCCCCCCCACTCTCCGTAGAAACCTCAGGAAAATTAATTGGAACCTCTACCGCGACATCATTGATGTCAAACTCACTAATTCCCCACCCCCACCCCCCACCCCCATCCAATGCAGCGGAACTAGAAACCCAATGCGAGAGCATTGAGAAAAATCATTAACTCAACCTTAAACGAAATATGCCCAAAAGAGGAAGTACGCCCCTGGAGAAACACTATCTCGGGCGAGACTCTGTCACTTATCAAATCCCCACCCCCACCCCCCACCCCCATCCAATGCAGCGGAACTAGAAACCCAATGCGAGAGCATTGAGAAAAATCATTAACTCAACCTTAAACGAAATATGCCCAAAAGAGGAAGTACGCCCCTGGAGAAACACTATCTCGGGCGAGACTCTGTCACTTATCAAATCCAAACGGAAAGCTCTTCGCGCTCTCAAAAAAGAAACTGACCACAGCAAGAAATCCGAACTCAAAAAAACATACAACCGCCTTCACGGCGAGGTCAAAGAAGCCCTCAAAGCCGAAAACAAGCCAGCTGGGAAAAGGCAACAGACAACCTAAACGGGACCCAAGATGCTAAAAAATTTTGGGACTCTTTCAAAATTCTTACAGGGCAAAAAAAACAAGGGCGGTAAAGCCGCAACAGAACCTCTTAAGAAGGAAGACGGCTCTTTTACTCGCACCGACAAAGAGAAGGCCGACACCTTTGCCGACCTCCTAAGAAAAACGCATCGCCCGTATCAAGGCACGAGCAATGATGACGCCGCCATCAACGCGATTGATGACTTCATCAATGAACACCCTGATAGCTACCGTGACCCCAATTTCGATAACGAGCCAGAAGACGGGGACGATGATGACCTTGTGTTGTGTTTGTATTGGATGAATAGACGATAACTTTATCTTCACATAACATTTATTCGTACGGTATAGCATGAGATACATGTAAAGTAAGCAAGTACATTTTCACAACACTGATTGTCAACAACCTCGTTTTCGAACCTAACTCGAGCATAATGAATTAGACTCTACTCGAGTATAATGAATTATGCATCCAGTAATGCGATTCACAAATACCACATTTCCCCCCTTCTTGAAAGAAAGTTTTTCATTAAGTAAAAATTATTGTATCAGCACATGCCTTTACTAAAGACAATTTTGTTCCCAAAGTAAGAAAGTTATTGTATCAGTGGCAATCAAAATTTTAAGTTTTACAAGTAACCAAAGTAATAAAGTAACACATCAATAACAAATTTCAAAGTAATTTGTTTTCCTTTTTTAAAATAGCAAAATAACTATCAAAAATCTTAGCACCTTTTTCAAAATAGCAAACCTTTTTTAAAATAGCAAAATAACTATCAGAAATCTTAGCACCTTTTTCAAAATAGCAAAATAGCTATCAGCAATCTTAGCACCTTTTTTAAAATAGCAAAATAGCTATCAACAATCTTAGCACCTTTTCCCTCGTAATGGAGAAAAAACAACATACTACAGAAGCATTTTTTTCCATCAACAGAGAAAAAAATAAACTTTTTTGCTTGGCAAGTAATGCAACCTAGTACATGACATAGTCATTTAACCACTGGGGAGTAACATGGGGTCTCACACTGTGCCTCAGTGTAAGTGTCGGTTGGGGTTCATCATTTGGGATTTCTAAATTAGTTTGAACATCTGTGTTATCAATCATATGATCAGTAACTTCTAGAGTACCTCTACTGTTGGTAGGGCTATCAGCACAAGTATTATTATTTTCACACAACAATCTACTTAATCTTGAGGCATTCCATACAGAACCGTCCTGGAGTTGAAAGGTATTCATTCCTTTTTGCGCAATGATTTGTGAATATCTCCCATAACGGGAACAACCTTTCCGAACATGCTTTGGGAGTTTTACTCGAACAAAATCACCTACATGAAACTTTGAATTTTTAGCACCAGATTTATGATCTCTGTAGTTTTTCAAATATGTTTGATGCATTTGCACTCTTTGTTGAACAGATGTGTCTAATTGTTGCTTGATTGGGAAGACATTTAACTTTGTACGTAAGTCATGACCCATGAGTAATTTTGCTGGTGTTTTACCAGTAGTTCTGTGAATGGTAGTACGATAAGCAAAAAGTATATCAGATGCTGCTTCTTTCCAGGATTGGTTGTCATTTTGAGCAGCTTGCAGTCCTTCTTTGAATACACGATTCCATCTTTCAACTTCTCCGTTTGCTTCTGGGTGATAAACTGCTGACTTGCAATGTTTAATGCCACAAGTCTTCAGAAAATCTTTAAATTGCATACTTGTGAATTGAGACCCATTATCTGATGTTATTTCCTCGGGAAACCCAAATCTACAGAATAATGTTTTCAAAAATCTGATAATCACTTCTGAAGTAACTGTTGGTGCAAAACAAATCTCCGGCCACTTACTATAATAGTCAATTAAGACAACTGCAAATCTACAATCTGCAGGAGATGTACTAAAGGGTCCAATAATGTCAATTCCAAGTTTTTTCCATGGTCCCTTGGGAAATGTAACTGGTTGTAGAGGGGGTTTAACAATTTTTGCAGTTTTGTCAGCATGTTGACACGATGAGCAGTTACGCACTTTCTGTTCAATACACGTCATATTTAGGCCACCAGTATAGAGACCTTATTCTTTGTTTTGTGCGAACAATGCCTTGATGGCCCTCATGTGCTAAATTTACAACATCGTTTATCATAGCACCAGGTAACACTATACGATGTGGTCCACGAATTATGCAGTCATGTGATTCCGCAAGTTCTTCACGAATATGAAAGTAAGGTAATAAGTCAGAGTGAATGCTCTTTTTGGAAGGCCATCCTTGTTTAATGTATTTGATAACTTCCTGTAAAACAGTATCTTGTTTTGTTGCATCGACAAGTTTTTCTAATAATATTGCTGTTGTTTCGGCCTGAAGAAAGGAAACAATTTCTTCTGATTCATTATATTTACACATATACTCATCCGAGTCATTCATTGTACTGTTAGGTAATGGTAACCGAGATAAAGCATCAGCGACACAATTTTGAGTACCTGGACGATACTGAACTGTAAATTGATATTGCAAAAGACGAGTAGACCAGCGAGCCAATCTCATAGGTTGTCTACCAAGACCTTTCGAAGTGAGTAATGTTGTCAATGCTTGATGGTCTGTTCGCAATTTAAAGTGTCTGCCATACAAGTATGTGTGCCATTTTTCACACGCCCAGATGCAGGCGAGAGCCTCTTTTTCACTAACAGAATAATTCTTTTCCCGGTCAGTTAAAGTGCGAGATGCAAAAGCTACTGGAACTTCCTTGCCATTTTTTATTTGTGAAATCACAGCTCCAAGCCCGTAATTTGAAGCATCAGTAGTCACAATCGTTTCAAAAGCAGGATTAAAAATGTGTAAAGTTGGGCTCTCTATAATTAGTTTCTTCAATTTTTCAAAACTACGCTGAGCGTCCACATTCCAGTTAAATTGCGCTTCCTTACGCAGCAATGCTCTGAGTGGTTCACAAACATCGGCATATCCACATATAAATTTCAAATAATATGAGGTGAGTCCCAAGAATGAACGGAGCGATGTAGCATCTTTTGGTGTGGGAGCACTGGCTATTGCCTTTAACAGATCTGGGTCGGGTTGTAGGCCTTCCGCTGATATAATATGTCCCAAGTATTTTAGTTTGCTGAGACCAAATTTACATTTGTCCAAACTTGAACGAAAACCATGCTGTCGAAGTCTTTGAAGCACAAGTTCAAGTTTTCTATCATGATCATCTTGTGAGATACCACTAATGATAATGTCATCAATGTAAAAAGCCACACCTGGTATTTTTTCTAAAACAATAGACATGAGTTTTTGAAAAGCCGACGGCCCAGAAGCCAAACCGAAAGGGACTCGTTTAAATCTAAAAACACCATCGTGAGTAATAAAAGCTGCAAGGTCTCTACTTTCCTCATCAAGTTCTAGTTGATAATAAGCAGATTTAAGATCCAGAGTAGAAAAAATATTAGACCCCTTTACTTTGTTGAAAATCTCTTCCAGAGTTGGTAAGGGGTACTGATCTTGAATAACCGCTTTATTTGGTTCTCTTAAATCAATACAAATTCTGATTGGTTTATTTTGATTTGAGGATTTTTTCCTTGTAACCACAATTGGTGAAAGCCATTCTGACGCATCTATTGACTCTATAATACCTTCAGATTCAAGTCTTTTAATCTCTTCTGTAACTTCACTTTGAACAGACAAGGGTAGTCTGCGAAGTTTTTGGACTACTGGCTTAACATCATTTCGAATTTTTACTCGGTGTTTAAACTGTTTTGCTAGTCCTTGTCCAGTGAAAACATCATTATAGTTCTCAAGAATGTTGGTGGTACCTTTTGAAATATTGCATGTTGAATTTGTCTGTACTTGTCTAATTTCAATATTTAATTTTTGCATCATATCAAGTCCAAGAATTGCAAAACCATTCTCAACAATATAAAATGTAGAGTTTTCTGTAACATCATTATATGTAGCAGGAATGTTCAAACACCCAATGACAGTTATAGGAGTTTGGTTATAAGACAGTAACTTAACATTTGTGTTCTGTAGTTCCCTAGTTGAAAAGTATTCATTGTAAAATGTCATCGGCAAAATTGACACAACACTGCCTGTATCCACCATCATTTCAACTGGTACCCTTTCACCATTATTATTGAGTTCAACACTGCAGTAAATATATTTTTCCTGGTTAGGATCAGAAATTGAAAGAATAGTGTACTCAGAAGATGACTGAGCTGAATCAATGAAATTACAAGTGGTTGAATTTGAACTCCTACACATTCGAGCGAAGTGTCCGACTTTTGCACAATTTTTACAGCTAAGTGATCTTGCTGGGCATGTAGAGTCATTCGCGAGATGTTTTTCAGACCCGCATCTGAAACACTTTAATTTGTCAGTCGAAATATGTTTTTCTTTTTGGAAGTGCTTTTGTTTTGTCTTCGACAAGTGAAATTTGGCATCAGAATATTTATTTGCACTAGGATGAAATTTAGTTTGAATTGCTTGGACATTAGGTGTATAACCACCCATGCATTTTGCTTCTTTGGTGACCACTTCAATCTGGCGTGCAATTTCCAACGTTTTAGTTAAATCAAGTTTTGACTCGAGCAAAAGCCGTGCACGAATGCGATTGTTTATAGTTTTTTCTATAATTTGATCCCGTATCATTTCCTCACCAAGATCTTTGAATTCACAATTTACAATTAAAGCACGTAAGGCTGCCACATATTCATCAGTTGTCTCATTGGGAAGTTGCGCTCTCTGTCTGAATCTATAACGTTCTGCCACAGTATTAACAGCAGGAGTAAAATAATCATGGAGAGCTTTCAAAGTATCACTGAATGAATCTGAGGCTGGTTTCAATGTGTAAAATAATCTTTGCCCTTCCACCCCTAAACAATGTAATAATAGAGCAGTTTTTCGGGTCTCTGGAAGTGTATCGGCACCTGATGCACACAGTTATGTTGAGAAGTTTTTTTTCCACTGAGTCCAAGGCGTCGGAGGTGAACCTGGAGTGGGCAGAAAAAACGGAGGTGGTAAAATCGATGATGGCGCAAGAAAAGTTGCTTGACTTTGAACAGGTAGAGTTTGTGATTCTTCTGTCATCTTTCAAGCAAAGTAATGGAAGGAAATTTCAAGAAAAGTGTATTCCCGCCAACATCAGCAGTTGCCGGTTGTCATTTTGGTTTATATTTACCGGCATTTGAAGGTTCATTCATTCAAGAAGTTTCTTTGAGAACTCATGATTGAGCATCCTCGTCGCCAAACTTGTTGTGTTTGTATTGGATGAATAGAAGATAACTTTATCTTCACATAACATTTATTCGTACGGTATAGCATGAGATACATGTAAAGTAAGCAAGTACATTTTCACAACACTGATTGTCAACAACCTCGTTTTCGAACCTAACTCGAGCATAATGAATTAGACTCTACTCGAGTATAATGAATTATGCAACCAGTAATGCGATTCACAAATACCACACCTTGTCACCCCCAACACCAATGACGAAATCATTAATGTCATAAAAAAATGCAAAAACTCCTCCTCACCCGGCGAAGACGAAGTAAGCTACAAAATTCTAAAACAAAACTCAAACTCCCTAATCGAAAAACTAAACAAACTATTCAACGCATGCCTCACCCATGGCTACTTTCCCAAATGCTGGAAAAAAGCCACCGGTGTCATGATACCAAAACCCGATAAGGACCCCTCCGATCCAGCCAGCTACCGCCCAATCAGCCTGCTCAGCTGCAATGGTAAGACATTCAAACGAATCCTTATCAATCGGTTCAGGGGGCACCTTGAAGACATCGACTTCTTCAATAAATGGCAAAGAGCCTATGGAAACCGTAAAGAAGGCATCGAACATGTCTACCGACTTGTCACCCAAATGACAACCGCTATCAACTATCAGCAAATAGGCACGGCAGTCCTGTTAGACGTCAAGAAAGCTTTCGACTCTGTTTGAAATAATGGAATGCGCTACAAATTATCAAAAATGAGACTCCCCATGAAACTGCTCAGATTACTGTCCTCTTTCTTACATGATCGCGAAATTAAAGTCAGAGTGAACAATGAAATGTCTGACAGTGTCCCCCTCGAAGTAGGCACCCCCAAGGATCCGTCCTAAGCCCCCTCCTTTACATCTTTTTCGTAAAGACCTTAGCTTCTCCGAGGATCGCGTTCAGGTTTCCCAATTCGCGGACGATAAGGGCCTCTGGGACTCTAACAATACGGCCAATCTGCTCCAAAAACCCCTGCAACGCGCTCTCGACGAGCTTGAACAATGGTGTGCCAAATGGAGAATTAAGAGAAACGCCAAGAAAACCCAACGAATCACCGTTACTCGCAAGATAAGTAAACGGGATTTTGACCTAAAACTTATGGATAACACCCTCCCAGAATGCAAAGAAGCGAAATTCCTGGGCATCACCATTGATCAAAAACTGTCCAACAAACATACCGACGACATGGCGAAAAAAGCCACCAAACTCATTAACTTATTGAAAATGCTTAAGGGGGAGCCAACCAGTCCACCCTACTCAAACTATACAAAGCCTTTGTGCGCCCAGTACTCGAATACGGTGCAATCATACTAACTGACCTCAATCAAACTAATATGGGAAAACTCCAGATGGTCCAAAATTACGCACTTAGAGTTGCCTTCCGCACCCCATGGGACACACCCATCAAAATACTCCACGAAAGGGCCGATATCCCCACCATTAAAGTCCGCCTAGCCACCCTGGCCGCGAAAAATCATGACCGGTTAGCCGACAGCGAACTAATCTCCGAACTTGGAACCATTTGCGAAAGCCGACAAAAGCCCCAAAATTCAAAAATTGCAATCAAAACTAAGACCGCTCGAAAAAAAAAACAAAAAACAAAAAAAAACTAGTCAACAGTCAGCGCGCAAAAACAACACGGGGAACAAAGGGGAGGGGTAGGTAGGCCAAGTCACTGTCAAGCAAATCTACTGCGACCCCACAGCACGACATGTCCTGCTCCAGGCATGCTACAATGCGCGGAACCAAACTACCCTGCCCCCACAATCTCAGCAAATCTACGTCCAATAACAACGTAGGGAAAGGGTAGGTAGGCCAAGCCACTGTCAAGCAAATCTACCGCGACCCCACAGTACGACATGTCCTGCTCCAGATATTCTACAAATGCGCGGAACCAAACTACCCTGCCCTCACAATCTCTGCAAACCTACGGCCAATAACGACAAAGGGGGAGGGTAGGTAGGCCAAGCCACTGTCAAGCAAATCTACTGCGACCCCACTGTACGACATGTCCTGCTACAGGAATGCTACAATGCGCGGAACCAAACTACCCTGCCCCCACAATCTCAGCAAATCTGCGTCCAATGACAACAAAATACTCGCCTTTTTTCGAGGCTTACTACCAAGTTCGTGCTACCTCTATAAAACCATAATTGTTTCGACCGCAGGCCCAAACAGGACGCTCGAGATACCAGGCGAGAGCGTTTTGTGTGGGCTGGGCCTCCCCGGCCGGGGGTGGAATTTGCAGTGTTTAATCGCGATCCTAAATAAATGGCCATCATTCAATATCATTCAAAATCATCCTCGAAGTGGCAGACTATACTTGCCCGAAAATCCAGATCGACAGCACCCTCGGGGAGAGGTAGTACCTTTGTGAGAGGACCCAACCTCTCACACTGGTCAACCCCGAGGGTTCAACCGACATCGGCCAAGAGACCATCACGACGCAACTGGTGACACCTGCCGAGTACCTGAAGCCGTTCCTCCTTCAACACGCCTAGACATGTGAGAACTAATCATTTACAGTCACTGAGGGTCGAAAGGGGCTTGTCCCCCATACTGTCCCTGCGCGCCTTCGGCGCGCGAAACCATTCCTTTCGAGGACACGGGATCATGGGTTGATTTTCACACATCTGACTTCAGAGCGTGAACACCTTGTTAGACAAGGAATTACCAGACAGACATGTGAAAGCCATTTCAGCTCTTGGCGTCTCATGCCCTATTTCCTGGACTATCCAGGAAATAGGCTCGAGCGTCCACCTGAAACTGGAGTTCGAAATTGAGAAGAACACAACACCAACCCATTCGGGGAGAGGTAGTACCTTTGGAGAAAGGATCCCCTCTCCCACTGGTCCTCACCCGAGGGGGCACGGAGGTCCTGATAAGAGCAACAATAAGAGAAAGAAGAAGAGTCCATCGACCAAGCGCCGGGCAGGCCTTCCGGAATAGGCAGAAAGAGTTGAGTGAGGGGGTGGAGGCTCTGGAGGCAGCCGCCAGTTCCCCTCCTAGTCCCACTGGTACACCCAACCAACTGCCGGCTCCTGGGCCGGTACAGTTGGATGAGGAACGTCCAGTGGAGACTGAAGAATTATCCAGACTAGCATTAGAAGAATTTCATGCACGAACATCAACACCACCACCAGCCTTATCACCATGCCAACCTCCACCAAAGAAAAAGAGCCGCAAAAATCCCAGAAGGGGTAAACCTTTTACCTCCTTCCTTCTCCTCCTCTACCACACCTCGACATTATTCAAAAACAAACAGCCAACGAGGGTCGAAAGGGGTTCGTTTCCCATATCGTCCCTGCGCGCCTTCGGCGCGCGAAACCATTTCGTTCGAGGACACGGAGATGGGTAGATGCTCATCCAAGACGCTCTATTATCGTAGGAGGATGCGAATTATGGTGGGTAGCAGGTGGTATGATCATGCGTTCAGATAGTTAATTTGCCTGTAGTAAATGTGCTCATCGAGCCCCACCCCATTTGTGTGTGGTGGGGGAGGGGGGGGGATAGGGGCAGGTAGACCGTAGGTTGGTACCGGTTAATTGTGGTGGGTTGTACTGCCAGTGGGAGACCGGATGGTCGGTGGTGTGTCTCTCCGACACTATGCCTTGTAGGCGATAGTTGGGCACATACTAGGGTGTCATTATGGTTTGCGCCGCGTTTGAAAGCCAGAATTGGAGGCTCCGGGAATATTCTACGCAGTGTGGTACTGCTGGATATGAGTTCCCAATATTTTAGAGTGCATACTTGGTGTTAGAATTGTACGGGTTGAAGGTCGTAGTGAAGACCAGAGGTGGCTCCATATAAGCCTTATTTGTCCGACCCCGATTCGTGTTTGTAAGCAGCGTGGGTCGATACGTGAAGCTGACAGTGGTGAGTGCAGGTTCAATTTCCTGCATGGTGTAACCCCGCGTTAGAAGTTTATTCACAAACTGTTCTTTGTGGTGTGTGTACCGTGTTTCAGATGAGTTGTTGCGTATAAAGCGCGTCAGTTCACCCTTGATGAAACCCCTGAAAGTGGCAGGGGGTGAGCAGATTGGCGGTGGAGGTATTGGAATGTCTCCGTTGGTTTGATGTGGAGACGCACATCCAGAACGCCGGTGGCTTGGAACCAATCACCTTTGTAAATCTCGGTATCAAGGAACGTGACCTCGGTGGTCGAGGCTTCATATACAAAGTGAAATGTCGGGTGTGATTGGTTAGCTCTTTCCATGAAGCTATGCAGGTCCGCTTCGGATCCCGTCTAGATGATAAAGGTGTCATCACAATATCGGAGCCATTTGTGGATTTTGCCCTGGCCCATTGAAAGAAGGGTGGTCTCCCAGGTATGGGCCGTGATATCGGCTATTTCAGGACTGGCCTTACTGCCCATGGCAGCTACCAATGTTTGGATATAGGACTGTCCATCAAACTGGAAGCAGTTGCGCTCAAGTATAAGCTTAAGGAGCGTGAGTAGTGAAGTAGACGATAGTCTGGGTATGAGATATGGTAAATTATGGTTCTCAATCAGAGCCCGTTCGACAGTAGCTTCCTCGTGCGATATGTTGGTGTACATATTGGCAATGTCGGCAGAAACGAGGATGGAATCAGGAGGGATAGTGCCCCCTCAATGAGTTGGATGAAGTGGGCAGTGTCCCGTATATACGTATGTTGTTCCTTCACAATGGGAACCAGGAAGAAATCGAGTAGACCGGATATAGAGGTAGTGAGTCTGCTGCAACCCGCAACGATCGATCTACCCGTTGTAGGCGGGTCCTTGTGTATCTTTGGTAGAAAGTAGAGGACAGGCTGTTTGGTCGTGTCCAATTTAGGTTGAAGCGATGTATGCATTTTATGATCAGTCTCGTGGTAACTGTACATACGTTCGAAGTGATTCCGGACGTCGAGTGTGGTACGTTCCCTTATATCATGGAGGAACGGTTTATAGTGGAGGGCCGAGATAAGTTGACGAAGACCCTCAGCTACATAGGTGGTGCGTTTGATTAGAACAATTGATTTGCCTTTATCCGACTGCTTGATGACAATGTCGCGGTTCCGCCGGCGGCTATTTAGCGCAATTCGCTCCGCCTTGGTCATATTATTGCGGCAGATGCGAAGGCGCGAGGGGTTAAGACACCGCAGGAGTTCTATTTTCGTCTTAGATAGGTATGTTTCCACTGCAACATTTTGACAAGTGGTTGGAGATTGGTCCTCTTGTGGAAGGGGTTAATGAACCGCTGCTGTTGGTCAGCATGTTTAACTCTCAATCGCATTCTATTGTGAAGCAATTGGATTGGATATCCTCATTGAAGAAGGATTTTGATAGGTTTTGGAGGCGTTGGTACAAATTTAAAGCCCTTTCCGAGTACAATCTTCTCAGGTATACTGAGAGTGTAATTCGATAGATTAGTGATGTGTTTGCTAGCCGTCTCAGCGTGTGCGGTTAGTGTGGAGTGTCGTTCCATTCGACGTCGTGTACGCTGATTCTGGTTATGTTTGACATGAGAACTCACGTGGAAATTGCGCGGGCGGCAGTGGCGCTTAGGTCTACGGTAGCCTGTAGAAGAGCGAACATCACTGGTATGAGAGTAACGGCCTAGTCATGGCCATTCAGTCTCAGGCCATTCTGACTTAATTCCGCAGTATGCTGTCTTTGGTATAACTCAGGGCAAGCCCTGGAATGGTAGGTATAATAGGTGGTGATTTTGCCCGGTTAGTAGTGGACACAAAGGATCCGTTCATGGTTGGAGGGTGAGTAACACCGTCAGGACCGGATGCCGAAGAAGCAAGAAGACCCGCTGTCGGTCCAATCGGATTGGGCCGGATCCCCGGGTCATCAAGGGAAGCAAAAGAAAACTGAAAAGCATAAACAGGCGGTCAAAGACACCATTGTGAACCACCTTAATCAGTGGTCTGCCAAAGACCCTATTGAACAAAGCTAGGCATTCAAAACACTTTCGAATACAGCGATAGGACTGCATTTGGGAAAAGGACAACACTGTCTGCATTTTTATTGAAGATGGTTTCCATGCTCGCCAAGCTTTGTTCTTGGATATATAAAGCATATTTGGCCACAAGTTGTTTTCTTGAAATATTATTAAATTATCAGTTCTGGTGCGAATACGGCAGCAGACTTCCAGGATTCAGTGGTGCCTACAGTTGACTCTATGAGTTGATTACACACGTGTTTCGTGTTCTATACCTCCCACCCTTCATTTTGATGTACATTTTTGTGTATATTTAATTTAAATTGAAGGAATATCAGAGGTAAGAATTTTCAAAATAAACAAAATTTCATTACTTTTTTAGGCCCTTAAACAACACAGAAAAAGTTGGTTGCGTTATCGGCAGCTAACAAGAATTATTCTGTGCACAGGCACTCGACAAATTATCAGATTTTATCATCTTTAATAAAATACATATTATATTATCAATACTAAAAAAATTAGTGTTCATAATATAACATATATTTTATTAAAATTGATAAAATCTGATAATTTGTCGAGTGCCTGTGAATGGAAGTAGATTCGACACTTAATGTAACTGCAATGTGCAAAACCTTTGGAAGCTTTGAACCTTGCAACAGCTTTCAACAATGTTTTATTTTATGGTTGAGAGAGACGTGGCTGATCACAGATATCGGATAGAACGTGTTCTATCCGATATCTATATGGCTGATAGAATTTGGTCTCGACACCGAATTAGAATTATAAGGAAAGTCTGAATTTATTTTTGAATGGTGGAGTGAGATGTGGCTGAAATAAACTGGTCTCAACACAGACAAGGAATTATAAAGATTGTCTCAGTTTATTTTCCTTTGAAATTGGAGAGCTAAAGTACAGACTTGGGTACCAGGACGAGGCGTCGCCTCACAGAAACTTGGTCAGTAAATATATATGGGGCCAACAGGAGTCATGTGTTACGGCTTATTTCTAAATAGGTCAGTGGCGCAGTGTGTATTTGGGGCAAGGGGCGGGGGAGGGTCCGGTCAAAATGCCAAGTTGCATAATTTAATCATCTACTGGTTGAAGATTTTCTGCGTGTGGCTGCGTTGTGCTGTAGAACAGGGGAATTAAAGAATCCGAAATATTTCCCGTACGATACGGCATTAAAACTCGCAAGAAGAAACAGAGGTAGGGGCGCGCGTTGGACACCAGTCACAAAAAGTCGACTAAAGACCAGGTGGCTGTCAGATGTTTGGACTCGGTGTTTAAAGTCGGTAGAGCTACATGGGACTTGCTCCGAGTCCTCGCTTGTTAAAGCGAATGGTCCGTAGCTGTACAGTGTTACATGGGGTAAAGCATGATAAGGCCCATTTAGGTGGTGCGCAATTCTGTAGTTGCGGTTGAGTCAAAGAGGCTTTATAGGCTACTAGAGTGACATCGCAAAAAAGTCATGGGCACGAGCGACGTCAGAGCGAGAGGACGGTTGTGCACTGAGAATGCTCCTGTCATTGTAACAGGGGAGGTGTGTGTGTGTGTGTGGGGGGGGGGGGGGGGGGGTACAGTGTTATATAGGGTAAACAGGCTACGGAACGAAGGCGCTGTGCAATAGCCTCGGTAAAAGCATCGGGTCGAGCCGTATTGAAAAGGCCCAAAAGCCCCGTCGACGTTAAGGGCCCGCTGACCGACAGACCACATCCTGGAAAATCCAACGGATTTGTTTACGTGAATAAAATTGCTTCAGTGGTCATGGACCTTCTTCAGAGACCCTTACCACAGTCATGGGGATACACGTGGGCTTCTGGACATATACTGTACATACCAACACATACCACTCTACTACTTTACAAGGTCTGTACCCAATCACATAAGCCTTGAAATCCCATTCTAATACCACATCTGTGAACCATAAAGGTTTTATTTGCACAATCGCATACGAAAGGTTGATGGTTGCCCAGATGACGGAACTTGTAATTTTTTTTATTAAATTGCACACGTGTAACATGAAGGGACTAGGAGGCGTGCAATCCCCCCCCCCCCACCCCAAACAAAAAAAAAATCACATTAATTCTAACCCCTAGAGGCGTACTTGTACGCTACATTTCGTGTGTGAGTGTGTGTGTGTGTGTGTGGGGGGGGGGGGGGGGGGGGGGCGTATTTTAGCTTACAGTACTGACCACGAAAACACCATTCTGAACGGTTCTGTTGTGACATTTTCACGATATCCCCACCCCTCCATCCCCAATTACATAACTTCTGCAATTGCAATTCCATAAAAGAAGACATCTTTCGGTCCCACCACTTTCCGTAATAATAAAACGCAATCAATCAGATTACTAAACTGTTATCACACATCATTAGTTTGTTTATTGAGGGTTACGGCACTTTCGAAGGCCAAGGCCATATCGTGCCGAGCAGTTTTACAGACGGAGAAAGCCGGATATCTAGAGAAACCATCGCACAGCGACAAGTAACTGCTATACTCTCCAGCGGACTCACCAGACACAAGCCAGATGAGCATTGGTTGAATGCACGCGTGCCATCAACGTGCAGCACATCTGAGAACATTTTGCATCTGTGCCCCTGTGTGCGCAGTTAGGAGTGACTTGCTCAGCGTCACAATGCAAGTGGTATGGACCTCTTTCGAACTGTCGACCTCTCGGTCACAAGTCCGATGCGCCAGTTAATGAGCTGCCGTGCTCCCCATTAGTTGCTTTTAAAAGATAACTATAGCAGATCATTAATTACTAAAAATAGATAAGGCCAACTTAATCTGTTACAACAGAATATTAGTTGGCTATAGCTATAACTGTATAAAAACTAATAATCTGTTTTTTAACAGTTTTTATTCAGTTATAGCCAACTGATATTCGGTTATAACAGATTAAGTTGACCTTATCTATTTTAACCAATTAATGATCTGTTACTATGAAGTTATTTTTTAAAAGCAATAAATGGGGAGCACGGCGGCTCATTGACTGGCGCATCGGACTTGTGACCGAGAGGTCGACAGTTCGAAAGAAGTCCATACCACTTGCGTTGTGACACTGAGCAAGTCAGTCCTAACTGCGCACACAGGGGCACAGATGTAAAGTGTTCTCAGATGGGCAGCACGCTGATGGCACGCGTGCATTCAACCAATACTCATCTGGCTTGTGTATGGTGAGTACGTTGATGGCACGCCTGCATTCAACCAATGCTTATCTGGCTTGTGTCTGGTGAGAAGGTTGATGGCACGCCTGCATTCAACCAATGCTCATATGGCTTGTGTCTGGTGAGTACGTTGATGGCAAGCCTGCATTCAACCAATGCTTATCTGGCTTGCGTCTGGTGAGTACGTTGGAGACTCTAGTAGTTACTTGTCGCTGTGCGATGGTTTTCTCTGGATACTCCGGCTTCCTCCGTCTGTAAAACTGCTCGACACGATATGACCCTACAGGGGTGAAAATTAAGATGATTTTTTTTTTTTTGGGGGGGGGGGGGGGGTACACGCCTCCTAGCCCCTTCATGTTACACGTGTGCAATTTAAGAAAAGAATTTACAAGTTCCGTCATCTGTGCAACCATCAACCTTTCGTACGCGATTGTGCAAATAAAACTTTTATGGTTCACAGACTACCAGATGTGGTATTAGAATGGGATTTCAAGGCTCATGTGACTGGGTACAGACTTGTAAAGTAGTAGAGTGGTATGTGTTGGTATGTACAGTATATGGCTAGAAGCCCACGTGTATCCCCATGCATGTGGTAAGGGTCTCCGAAGAAGGTCCATGACCATTGGAGTAGTTTTATTTACGTAAACAAATCCGTTCGCCATAACGTCGCTGGGGCTTTTGGACCTTTCCAATACAGCTCGACTCTAGAATAGGGACCCGGTGCTTTTACCGAGGCTATTGCGCAACGCCTTCTTTCCGTAGCCTGTTTACCCTATATAACACTGTACCATCCCCCTCCCCCCCCTCCCACACACACACCTCCCTTGTTACAATGACAGAAACAGTGCCAGTGCAGGGACGGCGGAACCGGGGGCGGGGGGGGGGGGGGGGCCTCCATGTTTTTTTGTATGCATATATTTTAACACAACCAATGACTGGTAAAACAAGAGGTGGATCCAGAGCCTCCCCCATATTTTCTTCAGCTATGTTTCTCTCGTACTGGTTCAGTTTCGATGGATTTCTGATCATTTTTTAGCAAACGCTAAAATGTATACAGTCTGTTAAAAAATCGGTTAACTGAAGTAGATCGTAATCTTACAGACATACAAGTACCAAATCTACCCCCCCCCCCCCCCCCCCGACAAGTTAATCCACAGACAGTATAACTGCTGTAAACGTCGGGTAAAGCATACAGGTGAGGTCTAGTTATCAACTTTGGTCGTTACGACCAAAGCTGATAAATAGACCTGACGTGTGTGCTTTACCGACGTTTTTTAACGGCTCTCAAAGTGTGAAATCTTTTAAATACATCTCCTGAAAAATCTCAAAATATCCACTCAGATGAATGGAAATGGGGGTTTTGGGACCCTGGAATTTAAAATTTGTATACCGACGACCAACCATCGCCCGATCCAGCCCCCCCCCCCCCCCATTTTGAAAATCGTTCCGCTGCCCCTGCAGTGCACAGATGTCCTCTCGCTCTGACGTCGCTCGTGCCCATTATTCTTTTGCGATGTCATTCTAGTAGCCTATAAAGCCTCTTTGACTCAACCGCGACTGCAGAATTGCGCATGCACACCTAAATGGGGCTTATCATGCTTTACCGCATGTAACACGGTACTACTGCGGCCCATTCGCTTTAATACGCGAGGACTCGGAACAAGTCCCATGCAGCTCTACCGACTTTATACACCGGGCCCAAACATCTGACAGCCACCTGGTTTTAGCTGACTTTTGAGACTGGTGTCCAACTCGCGCCCCACCACCGTTTCTTCTTACGAGTTTTACTGCCGTATCATACGGGGAACTTTCGGACTCTTTAATTCCCCTGTTCTTCAGCACAAAGCAGTCACACGCATAAAATCTTCATCCAATAGGTGATTAAATTATGCAACTTGGCATTTTGACCGGACCCTCCCTCTCCCTTTGCCCCATATACGCACTGCGTCACTGACCTATTTAGAAATAAACCGTAACACATGACTCCTGTTGGCCACATATATATTTACGGGCCAGGTCTTTGTGAGGCGACGCCTTATCCTGGTATCCAAGCCTATACTTTAGCTCTCTAATTTCACAGAAAAATAAACTGAGACTACCTTTATAATTCCGAGTCTGTGTTGAGACCAATTTGTTTCAGCCGTATCTCACTCCACCATTCAAAAATAAATTCAGACTATCCTTATAATTCCAATTCGGTGTTGAGACCAAAGGGGTCTGGACGATTCGGACCATGTACGATTCGGACCAGATTTTTTTTGGACGATTCGGACCAGATGTATGGACGATTCGGACCAGATAGCTGGACGATTCGGACCAGATAGTTGGACGATTCGGACCAGATGTCTGGACGATTCGGACCAGATGGCTGAACGATTCGGACCACATTAATGTTTCCCAAATCGCCCATTGATTTACACAATATGAACCAAATCTCGTTTATAAATGACATTTATAAACGGGTTGGGTTCATTTTGTGTAAATTATTGGACGATCGAGACAACGTGACGGGTTCAAATTTTCTGGGCGATTCGGACCACATTAATGCTTCCCAAAATCGCCCATTGATTTATACAATATGAACCAAATCTCGTTTATAAATGACATTTATAAATGGGTTGGGTTCATTTTGTGTAAATTATTGGACGATATATTTTTTAACCCATGTGGACAAATTATTGGATGATAAAAAAAAGCAACAACTTCAAAGACAGTTTACCAGACTTTTATTAATATAACAACTAATTACATAGCACATATAAATAGCACAATGGTATAATACGCACTACCAACTGAATATGGGTTACATTGTCTATAACTAATTATTATATCTTGTTTGTCAGAGCTCAGCGACCTCTGTCAAACAAGATACAATCGAATTAAAACTATAGCACATATAAATAGCACAAATGGTACAATATATTAAAAAGCACAAATACATGCATAGGGCCTACTAACAGATCACGTTCCCATCCCCACCCCCTCATCGGCCTTGAACCAGCAGACGACACTTGAAAACAATTGTGAAAACAAACAAGATGCAATAATTGATAATAATCCGATAACTGAATATGGGTTGCACTGCCTATATTTTAACTTGATATCCAGTGCTCGAAACTGATAATAATCCGATAAATCTTACACGCCAACATGGACACAATTTCATCCTTGCTTTTTAACAATAAGAGGTCAAATTTTGCTTTTATTTTATTATATCTTGTTTGTCAGAGCTCAGCGACCTCTGTAAAACAAGATACAATAGAATTAAAACTATAGCACACATAAATAGCACAAATGGCACAAAATGGAACGGTTCCATTGCTTATTATGCATAAAAATATTCCCAAACTATTAAACACATAAAATCCTGTACATTTGATAAAAATCTTATACGTCAGCATGGACAATACAATTTACTACATTTTTTTAAAAAGTCACTTGTTGTTATTTCTTTTTTTGGCGTATCTTTCCCACAGTTCCATTAATTTTCCCTGCGTGTCTTCCGTTCTCCTTTTTTGCAGCCGTTTCAGTTTCCCTTCTTTAATTAACTGACACTGGTTGGATATGGCCCGTGCCTCGTCGAATAGCAAAGTTACAAGTAAATAGAAGGGCAAATTGGCCTTTTTCGCCATACGGTTCAGTCTGAAATGCCATCCTTCGACATCGTTGTTTGTACGAATGGATCGACCATAAACACTCCACGCTGAAATTGGCCACGTTGAATTTTCGATCCAGGTTGTTTCAACATAATCAAAGAAGTTCAGTAGTTGTGTGGCATCATTGCTGACCTTGTGACGTAGCTCTTCAAAGGCAGATCTGATATCTTCAGGGGGGAGCAATGGTAGAGCAAACATTTTCCTAAGTAGCTTATGGGCACTGTCTCTTGAGGCATAAGTAGTCTGAAACATAAAAGAAATGAAACGTTAACCCTACCCATCCCGGGTACGCGACAAAATCTTTTCATCAACTCAAGCTATTATATACCAACTCGTCCAACAAATCGGACCCTACCTATTGGCTAACAAAATCTTAACACTCTGACCAGAATCTTTACCGTGCAACTTTCAAGTCATCACCACTCTTAAACTGACCAGTTTTCTTTTGTGTGAAGTTACTACCACAACCCACCTGTAAATACGCATTTGGCCCTAACTACCACACTTAGGAGTAGCCATGTCACTCCCCCCCCCTCCGACTGTCACAAGTGCTAAGGCAACCTCTACCAGAAGCCCACCTCGTTACTCGGTGGTCAAGGTCCTCTACTTTTTATCTAAACAATTGAAACGTTAACCCTACCCATCCCGCAACCCACAATAACCCACAATAATTCTCACAATAAGAACTCATTATTATATATATTTACTTGATGTCTGATAAAATGAAAATTTTGATAAAACTATTACCTGTAACCCAATGGTTTGGATCTTCCTCCACAATGCTTGTCCGAAGTGGAATGCGCAGCCTAGGATTACTGGCTCTTCAAAAGCTGACCTCAACCCTTGCCAAATTCCAGCCTCAAAGTCTGCCACAAAGGACGTAACCTCTGTTGAAGGTAATATTTCAAGGACGGCTTGGAAAACCTGTAATGCAAATTTACGAAAATGTTTAGAAAAGTAACGGAAATATTTATGAGTAATAATACTTACTCATCACTCAGATCATTTGATGTAGCATTCCGTTTGGGATCCCAGTAGACCAATTCATTGTAGACCAGCGCTGGTCGACCATGAATCGGTGTACTTGGAATAAGTCCCCGCTACCCCCCCCCCCCCCCCCCACCTCACACTTGTTTTGGATGCAAACACAGAAAACCTGTTCTTTGATTTAATTACTTCCCCATTATAATCTCATAAAACATGGAATTAATTAGCTCACAATCTGATAAGATGAGCACTACTCTGTTCAATTACCCACATGATTATCTGTTAATCAATGATGATAAATTGTGCGCACAATAGCAGCCATGTCAATATCAATACACTATCCTTTTACTTACAGGATTATCTGTTAATTAATGACAATAGATTCCCTACACGAATTTGCAATAAGTCTGCCGTGTCACACCTCACACAAACAATCAATTAGCAATGTTACTAAATTACACTGCAACATTCATTCGTCCATTCACTATTCACTCACCCACCCACTCACTCACTCAGTCACTCACTCACTCGCTCGCTCGCTCGCTCAACCACTCGCTCACTCACTCACTCACAAAAATACTAAGATAATTACCTTTTTGTAATCTTTCTTGCTCTTTCCTGACATTATGCAGAAGCACAGGGGTAACTGTTTTACATTCTCTCCTGACTTGACAAAGGCATGTATAGAAAGCAGTTGCGTGAATGGTGCCATGACGACTTTGAATGTTCCGTCTATATATCACGTTTTGGCATTCGCAAGGAGCTCTTGTTGTTTTTTTGTACAAAAAATAATGTGTCGTTTGTCACGTACATGCAAGTCTTTTTGTAAAAAACGTTTCCTTGAAGTTTTCATCCATAAAGTCATTATTTAATTCAAAAGACAAGTCTGTAGGATTTTGTGGGCGCTTGCTGGCTCTAGAACGATTGACCATTCTTATTAAATTGGAGACGTCTGGACGAGAAGCTTCGGGTAAAAGTAAAGTGTCCCTATTTGTTGTGGCTTGCGTTACTAAAGTTTGAGCAGACTCAAATAAATTCGACGTTACAGAATTCTTAAGATCTGTTTTTATTTCTACTGCAGCCAATACACCTGGAGTTGTATCAGCCACGTCTCACTCTACCATAAAATAAAACATTGTTGAAAGTTACTGCAATGTTCAAAGCTTCCAAAGGTTTTGCACATTGCAGTTACATTAAGGGCCTATATATATAAGTAATGAAATTTTGTTTATTTTGAAAATTCACACCTATGATATTCCTTCAATTCAAATTAAATATACACAAAATATACATTAAAATCAAGATTGAGATGTATAGAACACGAAACACCTGTGTAATCAACTCATAGAGTCGACTGTAGGCACCACTGGTTCCTGGAAGTCTGCTACCGTATTCGCACCAGAACTGATAATTTAATATTTCAGGAAAACAACTCGTGGCCAAATGTGCTTTACATATCCAAGAACAAAGCTAGGGGATCAAAATTCTTCAAAACACGGCGACAAAGCTGCATTGGGGAAAATTCCAAAGCCTTTGCTTTTGTTTACGTATCAGTATACATTCGATTTCCGGTCGACGTCATCGGACGGAAAAAGCATGTAAAAACAACGCCGTCTAAAATTAAATAATGAAAAAGATCGCCTTCGTACAGTATACTGTTAATAGATAGAGATTGCACAGTTGCCATATTCAACGCAAGGTATCATGATACCTGTTGAAATTTCTGAGAATTACGATTTTGTTTTTCGATGGAAATTCGTGGTATCGAGTGATTTGCGCATGTCTGTCGAGCATGGAAACCATCTTCAATATAAAATGCAGACAGTGTTGTCCTTTTCCCAAATGCAGTCCTATCGCTGTATTCGAAAGTGTTTTGAATGCCTAGCTTTGTTCTTGGATATATGAAGCACATTTGGCCACAAGTTGTTCTGATGAAATATTATTTTATTATCAGTTCTGGTGCGAATACGGTAGCAGACTTCCAGGAACCAGTGGTGCCTACAGTCGACTCTATGAGTTGATTACATATGTGTTTCGTGTTCTATACATCCCAACCTTCATTTTGATGTATAATTTGTGTATATTTAATTTGAATTTAAGGAATATGAGAGGTGAGAATTTTCAAAATAAACACAATTTCATTACTTATATAGGCCCTTGAGTGTCGAACCCACTTCCATTCACACGCACTTTGTCAGATTTTATCAATTTTAATAAGATATATATTATATTACCAACACTATTTTTTTTTTGGTATTGATAATAGCGAGCGAAAGTGACCCGCAGGGTCGCGTGTAAGTGGATCGGTTGCTTCGCAAGCTATTAGCCAACACGTATGTATCGTTTCTATGAACTCAAAGCCAAGCTAATCTCAGTCATCACATTCAAAATTTTTCAATGGAAGTGGTACACAAGGACACTGACATGTTTGCACATGGCGGAAATTGACATTCGCAAGTGAAGAAATGATTTATTTATCCAAGAACGATACTACATTTTGACAGTATATTTATTTGGCTACTAACAGTTGGTAACAGTAACAATAAATGCTACACGCTATTTGTGAAAAAATAAAAAATGAACGCAGCAATTTCTGTAACTCCTCGGATAAATTCCGGAAAACAACGACGCCATAAATTTATCTTCCAATCAAAGTAATGATAAAATTATCTTTCAATCAGAGCACTGGAAAATAATATCTTCCAATCAAAACGCAGATAAAAATAGTTATCTCGAAATTTGGTTGGACCCCTATTCTTTACCAGTCAATGTAGGCCTACTGCACTTTAGGCCTATTACATCACTTTCGCTCGCTATTAGGTTTGCCTAAATTTAATATTGTAATATATATTTTATTAAAAATGTGATAAAATCTGATAATTTGTCAAGTGCCTGTGCACAGAATAATTCATGTTAGCTGCCGATAACATAACGAACTATTTCTGTGTCGTCGTTTAATTCTTCGACGAGAAATGCAATCTTGAACAATATCGATTATTTAGAATAACCTGTAACGTCAAATGAACGTTTCCTTGAGAATAAAATTCTGTAATTGAACTGTGCATGACACACTAGTCGGGCGAATTCTGAATATATTCGGAATGGCCCACGGAAACGTACCCGAAGTGAAGAAGCAAACCATACCAACTTGAAGTAAATTCCTGTGCCCAACCTCTTTTGGAAAATTCCACACCAGTTTGTGATACGCGCATAACTAAATAGAGCATGTTTATTGTTGAATAAGCGTTCCTTTCTTGCTAAAATAAATCTCACCCCCTCTCAGACTTAATAATATGAATCTTCTTTCCTTTCCGGTATGCGTAGAAAGTGGTAAATTTTCGAAACAATTCAGACTGAAACGAGAAACTCCTGAAAGAATTCATCGCCATTTTGGGACACACTAAAAAGTGTAGTCCGTGTCCGTGTCGGAGAAAAAGTGTAGTCGGGAATTAAATTGTCATTTGCTCATTTATTTGTTCGTACGAAATTTGGAAAGTATACTCAGGGGCCGATATGAAATATATATGCCAAAAGAGAAGTTGCTTTTAGGGCTAACATGGTGTTGCTTTTCTGAAAATCAGACTATCTTGCAATTATCATGTTAAAAGAAGATTGAATCTCTCGCACTTGGTTTGATAGATATAGTAGGGTGTGTCAGAAATTGCTGACTTTTTTTGTATTAAATGGAAGTCAGGATGAAATGAATTTATTTTATCTGTAAAGGCTAGGGCAATGAACCAGTAGTTTTTCTAAAACTAAATGTCAGTTAAGATAAAGCTGTATTTGTGTAATGTTGATGCCAAGTTTTTGCAAGCCTATAAAGTGATATCTCAGATGGAATGGTGCATCAGGAAATATAAATATTTTTTAACTTTGAAGTGGTGATGTGTTTGAAATGAAATATTTTAATATCATAAGACATTAGGGCTATCAAGGTGTTGCTTTTCTGATCATATGTACTCCTAAAATCAGACTATCTTGCAATTATCGTGTTAAAAGAAGATTAAATCTCTCTCCCTTGGTTTGATAGATAGTAGGGTGTGTCAGAAATTGCCGTTTTGTAGTATTTACAGCAGTCAGGATGAAATCCTTTTTTGTTATCTGTAATGACTGGGGCAATGAACCAGTAGTTTTTCTAAAAGTAAATGACAGTTAAAATAAAGCTGTATGAGTGTAATGTTATGTTGATGCCAATTTTTTACAAGCCTATAAAGTGATATCTTAGATGGAACAGTGCGTCAGAAAGTCCAGATATTTTTTTTGAAATTTGAAGTGGTAATGTGTTTAAAACCCTTTACCTAACGAGTCGCCCGCATCCGCCCGCGTAAAACGCAAATTCAGCAGTTGAAAAAATATTATTTTTTCAAAACATGTCAAGAAAACCATATCATGTGAACTCTCGTTGGAACGAGCTCGTTCCAACGAGGGGTCACATGATATGGTTTTCTTGAAATTGTTTAAAAAATAAAAAAAAATGATATTTAAAATAATAAATTTTGATATCGTCTGTGTTGGGTAAAGGGTTAAAATGAAATTTGTTTATATCATAAGACTTTAGGGCTATGGAGGTGTTGCTTTTCTGACCTTATATTCTCATAAAAGCAGACCATCTTGCAATTAAGATGTTAAAAGATTAAATCTCTCTCATTTGGTTCGATAGATAGTAGGATGTGTTGGAAATTTGTGTTTTGTAGTATTTGAAATGGCAGTCATCCGTAAAGGCAAAGGCAATGAACCAGTAGTTTTTCTAAAACTAAATGCCAGTTAAGATAAAGCTGTATATGTGTAATGTTGATGCCAAATTTTTGCAAGCCTATAAAGTGATATGTTAGAAGGAATGGTGCCTCAGGAAATACAGATATTTTTGAAGTGGTAATGTGTTTGGAATTAATTTTTTTAATATCTTAAGACATTAGGGCTACCAAGGCGTTGCTTTTCTGATCATAAATACTTCTAAAATCAGACTATCTTGCAATCATCATGTTAAAAGAAGATTAAATATCTCTCATTTGGTTCGATAGATAGTAGGATGTGTCGGAAATCAGTGTTTTGTAGTATTTAAAATGGCAGTCACGATGAAATGAATTGTTTTTATCTGTAAAGGCTAGGGCAATGAACCAGTAGTTTTTCTAAAACTAAATGCCATTTAAGATAAAGCTGTATTTGTTTAATGTTGATGTCAAATTTTTGCAAGCCTATAAAGTGATATGTTAGATGGAATGGTGCATCAGGAAATATCTATATTTTAGAAATTTGAAGTGTTAATGTGTTTGAAATGAAATTTTTTAATATCTTAAGGCTTTTGGGCTATGAAGGTGTTGCTTTTCTGATCTTGTATACACTTAAAATCAGATTATCTTGCAATTATTATGTTAAAAGAAGATTAAATCTCTCTCACGTGGTTTGATAGATAGTAGGGTGTGTCGGAAATCTGTGTTTTGTAGTATTGGAAATGGCAGACAGGATGAAATGTTTTTGTTTATATGCAATGACTTGGGCAATGAACCAGTAGTTTTTCTAAATGTAAATACCAGTTAAAATAAAGCTGTATGAGTGTATTGTTGATGCCAAATTTTTACAGGCCTATAATGTGATATCTTAGATGGAATGGTGCATCAGGAAATACAGATATTTTTAAAATTGGAGTGCAAATGTGTTTGAAATGAAATCTTTTAATATCTTAAGGCTTTAGGGCTATGAAGGTGCTGCTTTTCTGATCATAAATACTCATAAAATCAGACTATCTTGCAATTATCTTATTAAAAGAAGAATAAATCTCTCTCACTTGGTTTGATAGATAGTAGGGTGCGTTGGAAATTGGTGTTTTCTTGTATTTAAAATGGCAGTCAGGATGAAATGAATTTTTTTTATCTGTAAAGGCTATGGCAATGAACCAGTAGTTTTTCTAAAAGTAAATGGCAATTAAAATAAAGCTGTATGAGTGTAATGTTGATGCCAAATGTTCACAAGCCTACAAAGTAATATCTTAGATGAAAGATATTGTATTCCAAATATGAAAGCATTCTGACTAGTAGATCTGAAGAAAAAGATTTTTAAAGAAATTTCCTCATATTGTCCAATGTTGAAATTCGAGCTACCATAGGGAGCCCAAATATTAACCCAGTGAACCAATTTGAACAGACTTGAATCCAATTCCCCTAGAGATGTTGTAAACCAAATATGAAAGGATTCTGACAGGTGAATCTGAAGAAGATTTTGAAGAAATTCCCTCATATTGTACTAACAGAAATTCCAGGTTCCCATGTGGAGCCCTAATATTAACCTAGGCACTCAAATTGAACAAACTTGAATCTGACCTCCCAGAGATGAATCTAAAGAAGATGTTTAAAGAAATTTCCTCATATTGCGCTAGGTTAAAATTTGGGCTACCACAGCGAGCCCAAATGAATACCTAGGGACCCAATTTAAACAAACTTGAATCTGACCCCACTACAGATGTTGTATACCAAAGTTGAAAGCATTCTGACTGGCGGATGTGAAGAAGATTTTTAAAAAATTATCTCCCATATTGAACTAGTTAAAATTTTCTTCTTCAGATACACCATTGGAAATGGCCATGCAGCTGAAGAATTAGAAATGCTTGTATTCTGTACCCTCTAGAGGTGTGTAACTAAGATTAATCCACATAGGTTGTATCGAGGGGCTTCATAGGGGAGGTCCACTTTTTACATTATGATCAACTGAAGAAAAGGCATGATGCCTGGACTATTTTATTCACTCCTGAGGGGTTCAAGAATTGGCAATGTATCTTTTCTCCTATGCCCTAGAAACAGATAAGGGAAGTAAGGACAGGCAAATTATATATCAAAATAATGAGTAAAGTGCATAGAAAAAGTACATATAATTTTTTTCATGAAAAAAAGTGAATTTTATGATTTTGAAGAAGATTAATTTGCCAATGGCATAAGTAACGAACCGGTAAAACCACAAAATAATCGGTAATTCGAAAGCCTTGTCCTCAATATAATGATAACATACTACAGACTCGGAGAAAGCATTTTTGTTGACACACACTCTGGTGGGTTTTGATGGTTGAATGTAATAACACCAACACAAAGTTTGGATGTTCCGGATGTGGCCATGTTTCCTTGATGTTTATTCTGGTTATGTGATTACGATGTGGTTCTTGCAGAAATACTCAATTTGGGCAATCGTAAGAATGCAAGGACGTGATCACGCCCTTTATTTGTTCGAGACAATGTATGAGCGGATTTGCAAACAGGTGACAGCAAATACTTGAGCTGTTAATGTCGTAACTGCAAAATATGGTTCGAAATTCCCTCTCGGGTTTACAGGCCGTCTGAACTTTTTTGTTGACAAAAAATCTGAATTATTGCACACTAGAAAGACAACATGAACCACTTGTAAAAAAATAACCGAGTGTATAAAATGGGGACGATACTCATAAAATAAGGCAATATTCATAACAAAGTAAGCAGAATTCTTCAGAAATAACTTTTTCATGAAGTATATTCCAAGTGACCTGGAACTATATTGAGCGTGTTGATTTCTCCCTATGTTGTGAAGTTATTTACTTCACAGTTACCATGGATCTTCGCCATGGACTGTGTTGATGTAGGCAAAGGACCGATTCACGATGGGTTGAAAATGATGCATTAGCTCTTTTAAATAAGGTGCGTTTGGACAATGCTGAGAATTTAGTTTTTTCTTGCAACCAACCATACTAACACAAGCGTCGATCTGTGTCTTTTGTCATCGTTTTACACTGACAAATGTGACAAATCTCCTTCACCGGAAACTATCTCCCAATTTGCATGTCACAATAAACATAACCGCTGTCAGCATGACCGTGTGGTCAAAACCGAAACAAATTATCGATTCCACGGTCAAAATTAGCTGCAATTGGCTTTTAAACAAATGAAATACATGAAATATTCGCAATTTCTTAATTATCCATGCCGAGTTACTTTTTAACCAGACCACATGCGTTCAGTTTCGTTTGTCAGCATCAAACTGATATTGTTTGTGGTAATTAATAGTACGAGAAGGTGAAAGAAGCCAAATACTTCCCATCAATAGCATCATCTATAAATTAATTAAAATTGATAATTCCTTTTATTTTACTGAAATTATGAATTGATAAGGTGGGTGTGTTGCGATTATTATGCCCCAGACCTGGAAGTTGTGAAATCAAAGGTGCATCTAGGGCCGTGCAGTGGTGACCTCTGTCCTCTTCGTCTTGCCCATTCATCATCACATGTACCAACACTCTCCCTTGTATCTCAACCACTGCTACTCCAATTTAAAGGATATTTGGTGTTGTGATCGAGCATCATGGGGAAACAATGCCTGTGTAGCTGCTGTAGCATGTGTTTCTTCCCAAATTGTTTCAGAGTTGTGGTACTTTCTCACTCTTTTGAGTTAGAAAATTTTGTTTATAACTAGTTGATTTGTTACAATTAGTTGGAAGATGCCTGCTGATACCCTCAAATGTATTGCTACAAAATATTTCTGGTGAACATTTTGTTCCAATTATTTATCAAGCAACAACCTAATGAATATTCTGTATAAAGCCACCAATCTGATGTTTGATTTTGACACTTTTATCGGAGCTGTTATGAAGGCGTATGGAAATCAAAATGTTGATCATGGCAGGACTTTTCTATTCACCCATTAATCGATAAATTAAGTGTTATAGCATGAAAGGTCCAGAACTTGAAGTCTAAAAAGAATGTTTTGCAATGTAACATGATTTTTGCAGATACACTTATTTGGAGGGTTACCTGTCTGATAGTGTTTGGAACATGTGTGGCCAGGATCTTCAAAAAGAAAAAAAAGAGTTAAACTTTGAGAAAAAAGGCATATGCCTTGAGTGCCGGAGGAAGAGTCATACAAGGAAGAGCCCCCCCCCCCCCCCCCCCCGGGAAAGAAATTTTTTGTGTCAAATGGAGCTCACTTGTCACATATTTCTGGATTGCTTTGTGTACTGCATTCTTGAAAAAAATATGTGAGACCCTCTGGATGTCCCCTTCTGATCTTAATATGCCAATAAGCCTCCTTGGGGAAAGTACATGCAATAATGGTTATGTAAGGTTGATTTAATGTGTTTTGAATAACAATGTACATTTAAGTACATTAGATGGTTTATTGCAGTGACAGGTTACAGTTACCCTTATTTCTTTTCCAACAGATATCATGAGTGTATTGGTGTCCAAGAGTAAACAAAGCTATATTGATAAACCAGACAAATTTAACAATTTAATCACTATCAAATTGATGCATGGGATAAAGGGGTTACAGTGCAAGGCGTTTGTAAATATATTTATTCAACTACAATGTATGACTGTGCATTCTACATAGGAGAATATCATAGTTTCTTTTCAAACCACCACAGTGACACATACATCTTGATATTGGGAGACACTCTTTTGTCCTTCCATACTTCTTCTGGTGGACTCCTTCAAGTTGACCTTTGTTGAACTCCCCAAATCAAAACATAAACAAAAGAAAATGTCTGCCTTCAATCAGTGAGCACTCCACTTATAACATTTGGTCTCAATCTTTATTACTTTCAAGAATTAGGAAAAGATTTCTTCGAGTATGTACTTCAATGTTTATAGAATACAGCTGTTAGTTTATTTTGCGGTATTTTAATGTAAAAATTTTGTTCTCTTACTTATGCCATAGCAGACTTTCAGGTGGTGCTATTTACAAATGGCAGCAGCTCCGTGGCAAATTTCAGTTTCCACATGTTCTATGTTTCATTCCAACCATTTTTGTATATAATTGATTGGGGTTATTCATTTTGAGCCCCTTTTAGACTTGAAAGAAAATTACATGAAATTTGACCAAAGTTAGGGTGGACATCCCCTTAAATAAAACCTCAGCAGTAAATGTTTCTTTCCAAGCTTCTGATTGGAACCAGTGGATATCGTAGAAAGGTAGAAAGGTATTTTTTCAATGGATGGTAGTAGTGCATCAGGTATAATTTCCAAAACAAAATTCTGAAATGACGTACACAGATTATTCCTCATTTCCTCATTCCATGACCGCATAACGCATTTGAAGCCAATTTCAAGTGGTAATAAGAACATTTTCAAGTTTTTGTCATCATTATTATGTGTCCCTTTAGCACTTAAGCCATGATAGCTGCATAATGTTGAATTCCATCCAAGGTCAATAATTGCTTTCCTGATATCATTTGCTTTGTCGTGTTCAACCATTGGTGCAAATGTTACTGATTCAGAACAAGGTCGAAACCATCCATTTCTGTCAGCAAATGTATGCAGTTGTTGTTGATGTGAGCAGTTGTGAGCATATTTTTCTTCACCACTTCAAATGTTAGTTTATCTTCTCTATTTGTAATAGCAAATACTGCAGCTCGGCCTTTGTTTTCTCCATCACAATATGTTACAATTGCTGTTTTGAATGTAGCCTGGTTCGTCTTGTTTGATGTCATATCCGAAAATATTATTGCTATGAAGTTGTAAATTGTCCTATTACTATGTGGCAATTTCGCGAATTTTTGTTGCCTCGTTGAAATAATAAGATTGTCTCTGTATTCCTCCAGTCTGATGTTACTAGTATTCCATCCTTAGTCGCCATGTTACCGGGCATCTTTTGGGGTTCGAATACCAATCAGAACAATTGATTTCTTCCACCAATAATTTATTGCAAACAATAAATTGTAACCTATAAAACCCCTATTGGTTAAACAGAGGTTTGTTCTACATCTGTGTATCAATTCATCCCATCAAGTGCTATTATACAACAAATATGTTAAATATTTTAAAACAGTGATCAGTGTGACTAAATTTTGACTTCCTTCAGCATGGTAAACAAAGGAAAAGTGAACAAAGGAATTTCGCGCGATTGACTCGCTTAATTGCCAACCAATTAAAATGCTTTGATCAGACCACATGTGGCGTTGATTGCTTTCTCCCCTCTCTCTCCCTCTCTACACACATCTTCTCACCCTCTCACAACTTGCATACAGTTGCACCCAAATTAAATGGCTTTGCACACACACACTTTACATTGCAGCGCATAATATTTGCTATGCCAAATTGGTTATTAAAAACAGTGCCTGTAATGATAATACAGGCGACTTAATTTATAAACCGCATCTTAAACTATATACAGAAAATACAGTTAGGATCGGATTTCTGATCCTTCCACAGTCATATTTTTGTATAAAATGTGATCTTCAATTTTACTTCATCGCTGTCTTACATGTGAGATACCAAAGTTCTGATGAGTCATTGAGCATGTCCTTATTGCATCTACGAATAGCACTACTATAATTATAGGGGACGTTCTCATGTAGTCATTATTTGGAGTCATCCTACCATGATACAATGAAATCCCTTCATAAATATGACCTGTAGACTGTGCTAAAGGTTTTCGGGCTTCGGGCCCATGTAGCCGCCCCAGTTGCCCAATCACGTCCAAAAAAGGGACGTTCTCATCTAGACATTATATGAAGTCAACCTACCAGGTTACAATGAAATCCCTTCATAAATATGACCTGTAGACTGTGCTAAAGGTTTTCTGGCTTCGGGCTCGGGCAGCCATCATGGTTGAATGATCGCAACCAAAACGGGACGTTCTTATCTGGGCATCATCTGGAGTGATCCTACGAAGACTCAACGAAATCCCTTCATAAATATGACCTGTAGACTGTGCTCATGGTTTTCGGGCTTCGGGCACCTGTAGCCGTCACAGTTGACCAATCACGACCAAAAGGGGATGCCATCATCTAGGCATTATATGGAGTCAACCTAACAAGTTACAATGAAATTCTTCCATAAATACGACCTACAGACTATGCTAAAGGTTTTTGGGCTCGGACAGCCGTCGCTGAATTATCGCGACCAAAAGGGGACGTTCTCATCTAGACATTATTTGGAGTCATCCTACCAAGCTACAGCGAAATCCCCTCATAAATATGACCTGTAGACTGTGCTAAAGGTTTTCGGGCTTCGGGCCCCTGTGTTGTGAAATTGAGTATTGAGATTACGCCCGACTTGTGTTGCCGTTGTCTTGTCGGGCGAGAAGAACCGATGTTGGTCGAATCCATCTGATTGGTCGATTGGATGATAAACAAGATCTCGCCAGATCTCAGCCATAGAAGTTCGCAGAACTTTAGAAGTGACGCTAATTTGCAGACGTTTCTCGAGAAGCAGAAGCAACAGTGATAAAACGCTATCTTCAAACCTCGTTAGACAATGGTGGGAAAGTGAGTTGACATATTATATTGAAAACAACTGCTATTGCAATATATATTTATTACTATATAAGTATCAACATTAATTTTTCAATATTTGGCGACGATATGACTCGAACTGACTGCAGGGTGAGTACCACTCGCGGCCATGTTTCTTGTTAGAAAAAATTGATAGCGTCTCCATTTTGAAATTTGGAAAATATCACTTAAGGTCTAAGTTGAAATTCGGTTGTTGCCTTATTTCAATTACTTTTGAATATGTGTTGAATTCTTTTTTTCTTTTTTGACCCTTAGGTAATTAATTTTCATTGAGTTGGTGCTCTTTGATGTTTTTCCTGACTTGTTTGAAATATCGGTCGGTGCCTTTGTTTTGAACAGTCTGGTGATTCCTGAAAGGGTGTTAAAGAATTCAATATTTTGAATTTTGTTTAATATTGGGTTGTTGCTCAATATGTTTTGAAAATATATTTTTCGGCTGACCAGCACGTAACGCCAAAAATATTATTTTCGTGTATAAAGTTTTTTGCTTTCTAAATTTTTTCTTCTAAAAAAAAAAAACCAAAAACAAAAACATTTTTTTCATTTTTTCCAGTTGGAATTTCTTGTAAAAATTTTTTGAAACATATTCAAAAGCCATGGACAGTAAAATAAAGGTAAATACTGCTTCTTATGAAGAACTACTGAAAATTCCCCATGTAGGCCCAGCAATTGCGGGTGAAATAATTGAAAGGAGGGAGTATGTAGGAGTCTTGACCAGGGAAGACCTAATTTCTATTCCATATTTTAGAGGTTCAAGAGATCAGTGGAATGCTATAGATTTTAGCAGACCTTGTAACCCAGTTAGGGAAAGAACCGAAATGGATCAACAGGTCTTGGTACAGGGTTTAACTCCACCCCTTTCAATTACAAAATCACTTTGCATAGATCCAATGGATATGGAAAATCCTATGCTAAGTGATAGAGGGGAAGTTAAGTATTCGATTTTGTCGCCACAACAATCGATAAGTAGTTCTAAACCCACATTAAGTCCAGCAAGTTCAGAGTATGTTCCAGTAGGGGCAGAGCCTGTTGGTCTAGTGAGACAAACTGAGTATTCTCAGAATTTATCAGCTAGTCGAGTGGCTGAAGGCGACCTGATTCCATCGACTGAGCTGATAAGTCAAAGTGGGCTAATTTCTAAAGTAAGTGGGGTGGAGGCTGGCTACCTGAGTCCACCTCATTTAACACTTCCAGGAAACCCTGACAGCCGATATCTGCAGAGTATTGATCAGAATATAGAGGTTAAAGTAGAGGTGGAGGAAGGCTACCTAAGTCCACCTGAGCTTACATACACCCAGCTTTCTGATAATATGAGGGCAGAATATGACAGGATCAGGGGAGAAAATGAGAAACTAATGCAACGGGTTAAAATTGCGGAATTGCAATTAGAAATTCAGATGTTAGAACTGAAAAATAACCCGGATGTTAGGCCAAAGGTGTCAGTAAGTTCTGAGGCACCAGCTTCTGCTGATAGCCAGATATTTTATACTGAGGGGCCTCTGACCGGAAGTACTCCATCGGAGGAGCCCTTAGATTTAACAATGGGCGCTGCAAGCACTGCAGGGCTTAACCAAAAGGTTAATCAGCCTAAGTCGATGGTTTGGGATGGTCGATACCAGAGGATGTCTCCTAAAAGATACACGTCAACTCCAAAAGGTAATTTAGGGGTCATTAGGTATCAGGATGATGCATCCCAGGTAACACACCTTTCGCCTACAGTTTTGGTGAATAGAAATAATATAGGGGCAAGAAGTATTTTATCTGCAGTACCCCAGATAAATAAATATGAGTCTGTGTCAAAACAAAATGGTAACATGCCTCTATCCTCCGGCACGGCACGTGTTGGGGGTGGAGAAGTTAATATTTTGTTAAAACCATCTCTTTCCTCCGGCACGGCACGTGTTGGGGGTGGTGAATTTAATAGGCCACAGACATTGAATGAAAATACAGTTCTTGCCCATTCACCAAAAATATACAGTTATTCGACACAACCCAATTATACATTGGCTGGTCATAGGTCACTGGCACGAGAAAATGCAGTTACTTATATTACATCTGCGGTGACCGGAACTATCATGAATGCAGGTGAGATTCATTATAGGACAAGAGGTAATTTGAATACGACTGCATCTCCCAATTATATGTATCAAGATGTTTCTGGGCGACGGCTACCTGAACCTAGTAAACTGAGCGGATACCAGATGCTGTCGAGTACAGCTACAAACGTTTATCCTGGAGTACATCAGAATTTGAGTACTCAGGATCAGCGTTATAAATCTGTGCATTTTATACAAAATGCACATGATGATCAAACACCAAACAATTTACCTCGGCAGCCATGTGTAAGTGGAAGTGTTGGGTCACAAATAAATAAAGTATTGGTTAACACTGGTCCTACAATACAAATGAATCAAACTGGCGAGGTGAATCCAATCTTGAGTTATCAGGTACCAGTTTATGAAGGTGTAAGCCTGGCGGAACCTAGTGGAGTACCCTCGAGGGTCCAACATTCTTACACTCAACAGTCTGCAACGACAAGAACTGGAGATAATCAAGTGTATGTGACACCTGTTCAAAATATTGTTTCATATCCTGACCGAACGCAACGGGTATGTTACGAAAATGTAGGCCAGTATGCTCAACAATTGTCTCCGAATATTTATTATCAGGGAGCATCAGGAAATCCTATGCCCCCCTAGGTCATCTGTTCAAAATGAATGTGTAGCAATTCCACAAGAGGGTGCATTTGGCCACCAACTGCGTCCTCAAGTTCATAGTTCTACAATCGGACATCACCAAGTTCCTATTGGAAATACAAATAATTGGCAAACACAAAGTTATGATTATAATCAAGAAGGGGTGTATGGAAACCCATCCCCCCTCAATAGGTACGGTTCACCTAATAGAAGTTTGCCATTGGCATCAGTGAAATATGGGGCTTCTCAGTCGAACCAGATACCAAATTTGAATTATCAAACGCTAAGAAGCCAGGATCAATTGCCTAGACAGTCTGATGTCCAATTGTTAGCTACATGTCAAAATATGGTAATCAATCGTCTATGCCTGGACTTGCGTTGCCGGCACGGCAGGGTGAGTTCATGTATAGTCAAGAGAATCAAATAAGTTCCCAAACTACACAATTCCCAATGAACAGTCAAGTTTCACACACATATCAACCACCACAGCCTTTTCCATCTACGATACCAGGTATGCAGGTTCCATTGAATCAGGTACAAATGGGGCCGTCACAATCCCGACAAGTACTGAACGGATTGAATCAACCAGTGAGATTGGACTTGCAATACCCGACCGAACGGGAGGGGGTGCAAATGTCCCAATCTCAGCAGCCTGGAAGTTCTGTTCCACGAAAATTAGTTGTGCCTCAAGGCTTGAAATTTGAAGGTACTGAATCGTGGACAGCTTTTAAAATTAAATTCAAGCGTTATGCTGTAATGGAGCAATGGACTCCAGAGGAACAAAAAAATGTTTTATGTTTCTGTCTTGGTGGTAAGGCTGGTGAGGTGTACTCGTTATGGTGTGAACGAAATCAAAACATGACCATAGAGGAGCAATTGACACGGTTAGAGGCCCGTTTCGGTGAACATAGTACACAAGAGACTACCCAGTTAAAGTTCCAAAATGTTAAACAAACACAAGGTCAATCTTTGGAAGACTGGGCCGAAACGGTATTCTCCTTAGCGACATATGCTTTTAAAGATTGTCCAGAGCAATTTGTTAACCAGCAGGCTTTATTTAGATTCTGCCATGGGTGTACAGACACAGTAGCAGCTGAATATGTCATAAACAGTCGCCCGAACAGCATGGAAGAGGCGATTAAACTGTTAAAATGGCATCAGTATAATAGACTGGCAATGCATAGAGACGCTTCACCGGGTACTGGTAGTGGTGAAAGTCCTAGAAAAATTAGAGAAGTCCGAAACGATAATCGTGATGGTTCTGGCTATCGTGCCAGAAATAAATCTAAAAAATTTAGAAATAAGGGAGGTAAGTCATCTAGAGGTGATTCACCGAAAGGATCGGGGAATGATTTTCAGTTTTTGAAATCAAAAACATTTGCCTTAGAGGCAAAGACAGAGAATTTTGATCAAAAATTACTACAGTTGTTGGATAAACTGAATTCCTTGATGCAAAACAAAACTTCCTCTGACCTGACAGATACTCGAGGGGCAAAGGGAGTACCACGATCAAGTTCGACTTCTCCTAATAAGAAAAATGTGCAGTGCTTTCTGTGTCAAGGTTTTGGTCACTTCAAGTCACAGTGCCCTCGAAAAATGCAAAAAATATAAAGAATAAGGGGCGCAGTGTGCACTTTGAGGATCAAACAAACTAGAACGGGGCGAATCAAGAGGTCTGATTTTGTCCCCTACACCCTCATACAATGACCTCAATAATAGTGCTAATAGTTTACTGATTGAGGAGGAAAATTTAGTTGTCCGAAGAGTAAAATCCCCATCTGCAATTCATTTAGAAGTTGCAATTGCAGGTTTGACAACACATGCAGTAGTTGATACTGCAGCAGATGTCACTGTGTTGTCAGACAGTTTTTTTGAACGCATAAAACCGGCACCACCAATTCTGAAATCTGTTCGATTTAATACAGCGGCGAGAGACGGACAGATGTTAGGGAAGTATGTTGGTCCCATACCAGTACGGATTGGTGATCGTACATACAATGAGTGCCTATATGTGGCACCAATCGAAGATGAAATTTTACTCGGAATTGATTTCTTGAGAAAACATAAAGTTATAATTGATACAGAAAAGGACTTGATTACTATTGACCAAGTTGTAATGCCCACCATTACAAACAATAGTAAATCTTTGAAAATTGCAAAAATTAGTTTACTTGATGACACTGTGATTCCGCCCAATTCTGCAGCATTATTAAAGTGTGATTTAGATCAGTTTCTCACAGATTTTGTTGCAGAACCATCTGAAACTTTACCGCTTGTAGGTTTACGTTCGGTTTATACCAATCAGCGGGATCCACACATTTGTCTAATTAATGTTAATAATCATCAGGTCTTTCTACCAAGAAATCAATTAATTGGTCATGCGTATGAGATTGACTCAGTTTTAGACAGTTTTCCTCATCAATCTGATCAAGGTATCCTTGAAAATCTATTGGCTGATAACAAGTCAAGTATTTGAGGTCGACTTAGGTGTGACCCATAAGGAGCACCCAAGGGGATCCACCCAAGGAGTGATAAACTTGATTGTGGTGCAGGACGAGCACCTGAATGTGCCCAGTCAGGTCCATACTGCTGAAAACCCCCAAGAGTACACTGAAGGGTTGTTTGAATGCAGTTATGGAGACTCCTCTCCCAAGCATTTCTTGGAAGCAAGCCATTGATTTAGAGAACTTCTGGAGCTTGCATCAAAAGATAATCCCTTGGTATTGCACATTCGTGGGTCTGAAGGCGACCTGATGTCTCATGATGTGTTAAATACAGCTTTGATGGAAGTTCTCATGGCAACACACAGTGGACAGGTGATCCATATCCACTGTTTCACAGGTCTCAAAAGGGATGTTGAGGCCTGGCTGCATCACCGCCCAAACACATATTTTGGGTTAACAGGGATGTGGCGTGGTTTTAGCGGGGAACTGAAGAAGGCAGTAGCAGCGATTCCCCTTAATCGTCTACTGCTGGAAACAGATTCACCTTATTTCCCAATGGGAAGGGGACACTGGACTACCCCAGCGGTTATTGGCGAAGTAGCCGAAGAGGTTACTCACATCCGGGCAGGTATTGCCAGTGTGAATCACCAATACCAGGAGGGTACGCAGGAGATTCTGGGGGCCACCCTAGCGAACGCAAAGGTGGTTTACAGAATCCCATGATCGCCTTCTCATCCATTTTTGGAAGCGACCCATGAGTTGCCTGAGCAGGCGCAACGGTAGCTAGTGGTCTTCAAAATTAGTCAATTACAGTAATTATCCGTTTGGTTGCCTGAGCAGACGCAAGGGTGGCCTGAGGATTCAAATTTAGTAAATTACAGTAATTATCCGTTTGGTTGCCTAAGCAGACGCAAGGGTGGCCTGTGGATTAAACATTTGTTTTAAAAATAACTCAGTTTGGCACATTCCCTGAGGTGTAACGGCACGCAGCTTTTCATCCTGTGAAATTAGGGTTTACACCCGGTGCGGACGCATTGGGGGTAGAAATAAATTATTTACTGAAATTGATACCCTAATTTATGGATTTTATTTGAAATTAAATCGGCTTTGACCGATATCTTAATTGTAAATCAAAATGATTTTTATGGGGCTTCTTGTGAAGGCAAAAGTACTTTGCGTGATCAGGGAGTGCCCAAGTATTTGGCTGAGATTTTTTATAATGAATTGAATATATCTGTTTAAGGCGAGTTGCTGATTCGGCCCTAGCAGGATCTACGTATCTTCGGTTCTACTCTTCCCTACAACAAAAAGTTCAATCAAAAGGGGGAAGAGTGTTGTGAAATTGAGTATTGAGATTACGCCCGACTTGTGTTGCCGTTGTCTTGTCGGGCGAGAAATTTCGTGACGATCAGACAAGAACTACGGTGTATAGCCTGTGCTAAAGGAAAATGTGAACAGACTCACAGACTCGACTCACAGACTAACAGACTTCCGCACGCGTGATGGCAATAGCTTATCTTGACTTTGTCAAGTTAAGCTAAAAATTCTTGGGAAACTGTTTTTTTTATCATTAACAAGTATTCATATATTGCATGAAATTAAAATATAAAAAGTCTCTCGCGGCAAAAGTCGAAAAATCTATCAAGACACAAGAAAGGCTGCTATACTGGTTGGGTGCTAGAAGCCCATATTTGGGCTTTATTCTAAACTGCAGGTACATTAAGTTAAAGGCTTCATATTCTGTGGATGTCCTTCATGTTATCTTTTAAGTAAAATTACTTCATCTCCAGTGATTTGCATTGTTACAATTTATGGGAGAGTGCCTATAGGCACTCTCCCATGAATTGTAACAAGACAAAAATGTGTGAACAAAAAATTAGCACTCTACCGGTTAAGTAACTCAGACTTTACCATTCAAGATGCAACTTATGGCTAACCGGTCATCCGTTCGGGTAGATTTAAATTTGCGGAGCCGCCACGCGAACGAAACGAGCGTTCTCGTCAAATTCTGTGCACTGGAAATATGATTAATGCAACAAATTGTGTGCATATTGTTACACGCAACTGTTCAAGGTTCAAGAAACTTTCTAAGCAACTGATGAAACATCAAGATTCAGCAGTGCATGGTCAACAGCTGTATTATCATCTTGATGAAATATTATCCTCGTCATTACCAAGTTACCGAGTTCATAGCCAAATTCTGGGATGGAAACATCTTCGCAGAACAACCATTCACAACACACTATTAATTGAAAATAGAATATGTTTTCATTTTTGGAATTCACTTTAAAAGTTTTTTCCACAATTCAGTATAAGTATTTCCAATAGTTAATTGAAACAAGCACCCTATGTAACGACATGTAACTAACTTATTACCCAAAGCATTTTTACAGCCTTAGTCAGTATATATTTTCATGTAGCATGTGATATGGCAGTTACCAATTTTTTATAACCAGAAAGTGTGACTAACCCTGTGCACTGCACAGGGTTAGTCACACTTTCTGGTTATTAGAAAAATTTATTTCTAACTGAATAACTAACCCTGTGCACTGTACAGCCTCCCTCAGTGTAAATGTCATCTACATCAACTCTTTACCCAATGTAATGGTCAAACCCAGCCAGTACTATTCAAACTCAGCTTAAGAACCCTCGTTGGGTTTGTTTTTAGTGAATTCCAAAAATGAAGACAGATTCTATTTTCAGTTTATAGCTTGTTTCATCAGAAACCACAAATGAACCAACAAATACACACAATGCTCGACTTTTGCGAAACCGACGCACTCCAACAAAATTCAAAGATTGTGTGTTGTACAGATTATGTGTTGTACTAATTCCATACAAATACATATTATTCTCGTGAGGATTCCAAGTTTTTCTTTTTTTCTGTGCCGTAAATTCATTCGATTAGAGTTTTTTTTTAAAAGGTGGTCACCGTGTGTGTCAGGGAATAATAACCCCTTGTAACCACCAACTCTTGAAGAGAGTCAAGATTTGTTTTGTGTTGTTAGTTATGGTTATAGTGTCAGGGCAATTAATCCCTTACAACTATAAACTCTTAAAAAGAGTTGTGTTCAACTTCACTTAATTATTTGTGTTAACAGTTTAGAATAGTATTCTCAAACCCCTAAAGGTTATTCATATTGGTAGTTTGCAGATTCAGTTTATATGTTTATACATTACTGACAGGTCGCCAAATTTACTTTCACGGGCAATATGCTGTCAATATAGTTTAACAGAGTTATTTCCCTTCGACCAAGTCATGCTGTAAGACAAAGAGGTATATGGTAAAACACCGATCCAATAACGGGGGGATGTAGTGTCCTCTTTGACTGGAACAATCTGAGTGAGCGCACACTTTCTGATATGCAGTCGAACTCTGGTTCCTGTTCTGAACATACAGACAATCGGGGGCGAGGACGTGGTTGAAACCTTTGGAGAACAAAGATGGTGTTTGGCAAGATACGACAATTCTATTATAAATATTAAAAAAATTTAATATCCACAGAATGCACAAAGAACAGTACACGCGCGGCATCACGACAGTCGATTCATTTTCCAAGATGACAATGCAAGAGAACAGAGGGCCCAATGTCGCTACAGAGTTGTTATGGAAATGAGTATTGAGATTACGCCCGACTTGTGTTGCCGTTGTCTTGTCGGGCGAGAAGAAGCGACGTTGGCCGAATCCATCTGATTGGATGCTAAACAAGATCTCAGCCATTGAAGTTTGCAGAACTTTAGAAGTGAAGCAATAGAGCAGGACGTTTCTCGAGAAACAGAAGCTAAAGAAAAGTGATATTCAGCTATCAACAAAACCTCGTAAACAATGGCAGAGAAGTGAGTTGACATTATCATATTGAAAGATTACTGCTATTAACATTTTTCAATATTGGCGACGATGTGACTCGAAACTGACTGCAGGGTGAGTACTGCTCGCGCCACGTTTCTTATTAAGGTGATTCTAAAGTCATGGCTGCCAACATGGAAGCCAGAAACACAGAAAATTGTGAACATTTCATTGAACAATAACTTGGCAACGAAACAGCCTTGCCCTTGGATACCAGGGTTGGGGGGGAATGGTCATGTCACATAGAACGTGATGGGACCCCGAAAAATATGCATTTAACAAATTTACGAGTCATTTGGAGACATTAGAAAATGTGTACTGTCAAAAAGTCGGAAATGGCGTGGACAGGTTTTCAAAAAATAGCGAGACGCCTCACCTTCCAATGAACAACCAACGTGAGCTATCAGTAATGTACTGCAGCAGTTGAGTCTTAATTTTTAATAAAACACATCGAAGATAGGACTAAGCACGTTGTCAACCTGGGTCGTTTCAGTCTCAAAAGTGTCCGCCATGTTTACGGTGGGAAATTCAAAACACTGAAGGTTGTGGGCAACATTGCGACAAAAGATCTCGCCACATGTCCCGTAAATTCTCATGACAATGCCACTGCTGAAATTCCTGATTGTCGATATATCTCAAGGGAGGCAGACTAATAGAGGCAAAATTGCATTGATTGTCTGTTCTATGTAAATATTCTTCCCTCACCAACTGAAGCAATTAATTTGTTTACATGGATCGACCTTGCCATTAGTTTTGTATTCATGCGCCAAAATTACCAATAGAGAACAAAAAAATTCAATTTTCTTTAATAACAAAACGGTGACATATAGTGGAATTAGAAACCCATGTTGTATTCTTTCCTTGTTGAAATATTCGTAAACTGGTTGATTTTTCACTTCTTTTAATCGCAAATCGGGGGAACTATTCTTCGTCATGTAATATTGATGGTTAACTTTATTGGTCTGTTCATTCGGCCCCCGTTTCGGTCTGGTTTCGGTGAGTTCCAGAATAATGCTCCTAATTTTGCGATCTGGTGTGATTTACATTGCGAATCATTGTAAACGATGCATTTCATTAAATTTGTTTGCAATCCACAAAGATCATCGATAATTTCGAAATAATCTGTGGGCTAATTAGACTCATGCCTGCCAAGTGTTTGTTGATCGAAGTTGTTGTCACCGGGAAAGCCACATGCGTTGGTAAGGCGCTTGTTCAAAGTGCGAAAAATAATATTTTTTTCTTTCTATCCACCCCACTAGAACCCCTATCAACAAATAAAATATGACAGAAGTGTGAACAATGAAATTTTTCTCTTGAAAATTATTTTGATAAGTCGTTGCAAAGAAATTCTCCACGAAAGTGAAGTATGGCAACACACACAAGGCACAATCGAGCTTAAAATTTTTGGGGAACGGGTCAAGTCGCCACGGGTCAACTCCCACCAAAAAAAAATTATACAAGGTAGGTTTCTGACACAACCTTGAGTTTATTCATGATCCAAAACATGGCATTTAACACATTAAAAACACTTTTATACATTAACCACCTTATCGGATTTTTTCAATAATTGGACGAATATTTTATACATTGAGCACTGTAAGTATTGGTCAATCGATACGACTTATTGGGCAGAATTCAATTCCATAACTTCCCTTCGAGCCTGCATGTAGTCCTGGTAGGTGATTCCAGTGTCACACTTTTTCAACTTTGAAACTCCTCTTTTTTTAGTTTCCAACCAATAACTTGAGCTGTAATTGGCAGAATCAAATAAAATTTTTTTGTGTAGGTTCAGCAAACATAAAATGCAGGTCAAGTCAAATCAGGGTTTGATCCAACAATTTTTGCCAGAGTTATGTCCCTTTTTCAATTTTGAAAAATTCCATTTTTTTGTGGTGGTGGGGGGGGGGGGGGGGGGGGGGTGGGTGTGTGGCCACGCAGTCTTTTATTTTCTATTATTGGGATTTGACGATACACTTTCAACAGGGTCATTTCATGTCAAGACAGTTTTACTTGTGGAAGAGAGCAGAACAGATATATCACTTGTATGGCTAATATTTCCAGGGGCGGTCATCTAGATTACTGATAAGTGCAGTGTGCCATACTTTTGAACTGTAAATAGTTCCCTGTGCAAAATGGCTGGATCAGTGCATGCAGTGGTCCATCAAAAATTAAGTAAACATACAATTGGATTATTTTTTAAAAAGTTATGACTCAACTGTTGTTCTCTAGTGCACATAGAAAACATATTCTTCAATGTGAGATTCATATTTTAAGTTTTTGTGGCAGGAAGTTGACCGTGGAGTTAGGAATTTTCAAAAGCATTTTTTTTGGTGAGTAAATTCTTTTTTTAAAAATTTTTATCACATTTTTGTAATCTATTAGGTAGGAAGCAATCATTCATGTATTAAATAACCATTACTATTGAAAAGTAATGAAAAAAAACATCATGTTTTCGACCTGTCCACTCAAAACGACAATCTTCAGTTTAGAATCACCTTAAGATAAATCCAATTGTATGTTTATTTAAATTTTTGAAGGACCACTGCATGCACTGGTCCAGCCATTTTTTTTCACAGGGAACTATTTACAGTTCAAAAGTATAGGCACACCACACTAATCAGTAATCTAGTTGACCTCCCCTGGAAATATTAGCCATACAAGTGATATGTCTGTTCTGCCCTCTTCCACATAGTAAAACTGTCTTGACATGAAATGACCCTGTTGAAAGTGTATCGTCAAATCCCAATAATAGAAAATAAAAGACTGCGTGGCTACCCTCCCACCCCCCCACCCCACCACAAAAAAAAAAAAATAGAATTTTTCAAAATTGAAAAAGGGACATAACTCTGGCAAAAATTGTCGGATCAAACCCTGATCTGACTTGACCTGCATTTTATGTTGATACATCTACACAACAAATTTTATTTGATTCTATCAATTACAGCTCAAGTTATTGGTTGGAAACTAAAAAAAAGGAGTTTTCAAAGTTGAAGAAGTGTGACACTGGAACTCACCTACCAGGACTACATGCAGACTCGAGGGATGTCAGGCCCGTCGGAACCGGGGGGGGGGGGGGGGGGGGGGGGGGGGGGGGGGGGGGGGGGCTGCAGCCCCCCCCCCCCCCAATAATGAGCAAACCGATGTAATCTGAATAAAACTGGACATTACATTATTTAACTCAGATTAGAACAGTGGCGTAGGAAACCGGGGGGGGGGGGGGGGGTACGGGAGATCCCCCCCACCCACCCCCACAAATTTTGTCAAAAGTAGGCTTTACTGGGCTGGGTTGGTGGTTTCTCCACACGGGTATGCCCACTGGTTACCATA